>CAIGQW010050728.1:0-11406 GCA_903798125.1 Danio choprae
TACAGTGCCATAACTTTCCTTTTCCTATGTTGAAGGGGCATTCATAACCTGATCCTTCCGACTTATGAAACTTTATCTAACTTTATCGGTGTACATATTAACTTTATCTTTGTATATATCTCAGGTGAACACGGTGAAGATGCACACCGTGAGAGGAGACTTCTGATAACCAAGATGAGCAGTAACCATGAAAAAGACCTGACTTTTTGACCCGCACTAGCAGTACCGGTAAGATATCTTACCAAGACAGAGTCAGCTTATAGCCTTTGTCTTTCCTGCATTATGTTGTTAAGAAATAACTTGCCATTAATTGGTTTTTGATGTACGTTGTGCTGACAATGTATGCATTACTTTTGCACTAAATACACTAAATATATCTGTTATTGTTAAATTCTTAGTAGTACAAGCAATAATCAAAGTCTTGACTGCATTTATTTTGCATTAAATGTAACCCGTTAGCCCATGCTAATGTTGCGTTGTTGAAATGAACAGTTGATGTTTTGTTGTAAATTAACAAAATTAGTCATATTAGTCATAGTTTAATTAGGTAATGTTGCATTGTTGTATTATGAGCTGTCAAACAGCATGTATACAGTATTATTTAAAATAATAGCAGTACAACGTGACTAACCAGAATAACCCAGGTTTTTATTATATTTTTTTATTAATACATGGCAAACAAGTTACCAGAAGGTGCAGTAGATTCTCAGAAAACAAACAAGACCCAGCATTCATTATATACACGCTCTTAAGGCTGTGCAATTGGGCAATTAGTTAAAAGGGGTGTGTTAAAAAAAATAGCAGTGGGGATTTAAAAATGCATGAGGCAAATGGGTCATTCAACACATTGTTCAGAAGAACAGCATACTTTTATAGGAAAATCTATAAATAGGTCCAAAAAATTATAGGCAGTTCAGCTAAAATGACCTCCAATGCCTTAAAATGTAGGGCAAAACCAGAGAGACGTTGAAGAAAACGGAAGATAACCATCAAAATGGAACGAAAAATAAGGAGAATGGTAAAGGCTCAGCCAATGATCACCTCCAGGATAATCAAAGACAGTCTGGAGATACCTGTAAGTACTGTGACAGTTAGAAGACATCTGTGTGAAGCTAATCTATTTTCAAGAATCCCCCACAAAGTCCCTCTGTTAAAAAAAAAAGGCATGTGCAGAAGAGGTTACAATTTGCGGAAGAACACATCAACTGGCCTAAAGAGAAATGGAGGAACATTTTGTGGACTAATGAAAGTAAAATTGTTCTTTTTGGGTCCAAGGGCCACAGACAGTTTGTGAGACGACCCCCAAAATCTAAATTCAAGCCACAGTACACAGTAAAGACCGTGAAGCATAGTGGTGCAAGCATCATGATATGGGCATGTTTCTCCTACTATGGTGTTGGTCCTATTAATCGCATAACAGGGATCATGGATCAGTTTACATATGTCAAAATAATTGAAGAGGTCATGTTGCCTTATGCTGAAGAGGACATGCCCTTGAAATGGTTGTTTCAACAAGACAATGACCCCAAAAACACTTGTAAACGAGCAAATTCTTGGTTCCAAACCAACAAAATTAATTTTGGAGTGGCCAGCCCAATCCCCGGACCTTAATCCAATCGAGAACTTGTGGGGTGATATCAAAAATGCTGTTTCCGAAGCAAAACCAACACATGTAAATGAATTGTGGAATGTTGTTAAAGAATCATGGAGTGGAATAGTGAAAGGTGCCACAAGGTGGTTGATACCATGCCACACAGATGTGAAGCAGTTATAAAAACAACTGTGGTCATACAAGTAAATATTAGTTTAGTGATTCATAGGATCATAGGAAAACGTTTGTACAAAATAGTTTTTGAGTTTGTACAGTCAACGGCAGACACTGCTATTTTTTTTAACACACACTTTTCAACTAATTGTCCAATTGCACAGCCTTAAGAGCGTGCATATCATGAATGCTGGGTCTTGTTTGTTTTCTGAGAATCTACTGCACCTACTGGTAACTTGTTTGCCATGTATCTGTCACGGTCACAGAAGGCAGAGAGGAAACGATAAAGTTTACAGGGTGTTTATTAAAACACAGTAGTGGTCTTCGCACCGTAGTGCAAGCAGGCATACGGAGATAAACAGTCAATAAGGAAAACAGCAACTTCCCTTGCAGTCAAGCAAACCGGTAACAGGAGTTAGCCTCGATGATGGATAGTTCGTGGAAGACTCAGGGTGAGCACAAGGAGAGTATGACCATGCGTTGATGATTCCAGCCGACGAGTGAACAGGAAGGGTGAGTATAAATAGTGCGGTGGTGATGGCTGGAGCAGGTGAGTGTAGTTAGTGCACAGGTGTGTGTGATCAGTAATCAGGTGACTGAGTACAGTGTGTAGTGGATGGAGAGTGTGAATGGTGACTGGGGCTGATGGAACGTGCAGATGGTGTGACAGTATCAGTACAAATATACTAAAAACCTGGATTATTCTGGTTAGTCACATTGTACTGCTATTATTTTGAACAATACTGTATATATTTTTCCTGCACATAAATAGCAAAATGTGGCGTGTTGCAAAATATTTACATCTTGTGCTTTATTGATGACGTCACCAGCGACTAATCCACTCGACTTTAATAACATAAAACTTGACTTTAAAAAATCTAAAGTCATTCAAGCCCTGAAGAATATCAAATTAATTCCCTTTTGTGAATGAAAACTAGTCATTATCTGACAATTGTACAAAATAATTACAATCATGCTTGTACTTTAACATAGTTTGTTTAACATCTTACCTGATGGTGACTTCTGGCATCTGTGTAGTTTCTTCCTTCTAAAGAAGTTGACATGCGTGAAGAAATCTGGTCTCGATATGTCATTTCACACACATTTTCTACTTACCTGAAGTCATCAGAGCTATGCACCATTTCACAACAGATTAGATTAGCTTTTGCTGTTGTTGTTTCTTTGATATTGTAACTTCTGCAATTTAGCTTTGCATATTTTATGTTTTTGTCAATTTGGTCAGTTTGTAATGTATAATGCTCACCTGTGGTGTAACTATAGAGCATCTAGCTTAAAAAAGCTCCAAATTGCTTATAATGATGCTTTGAGAATTTTATTAAGGAGATCTAGGTGGAATTTTATGTATACAGTGTATATTAATGCTTCCAACAACTTGATTATTGTGGGTTTATCAAACATAGCAGTTTATCAACACATCAGTAGTACACGCTATCAATCAGAGCTGTGGAGACGTTGTTGCTGTATTTTGTAAATTATTTGGTTTCTTATGTTATGGAATATGTTTTTTTATTTTTATTTATTGGACTTTGAGTATGTAATAAAGTTTGAATTAAATGAATGAATGAATATATTGTATGCATATTTGTGTGTACATGTATGAGTGCGCATGTAAGGAAACATATGAATGTGTTTGTAACTGTGACAAGAGTGTGTGCAAAGTTTGTTTAATTTTTTACATCATTTTGAAATTGATTCACTTTGAAAATAATGTAGAATCTGTCTGAAAACTTATTAGCATTCATTTAAACCAGGGCAGGTTCTAGGATTTCATCCTTTGAGGGCCTTAGTCATTAAAGGTTATGTAAAAATATTTGCTGCAATATGTAGTATATTGTGAATATATAACAACCATATTTAATACTATAATTTAAATTCATATTTTTAAATATTATTTTCTGCTAACGATTCAATAAACGTTTATGAAGACTTCATGTTTAATTAATTGTTTTTTAAGAATTGGTTTTAATTATCAGTGACATACATTTAGATGGTTGATTGTCGCCCCTTTTTAGCGTAGAGTAATTTCTACAACCGTCATTTGTAGCTTCAAGTTGTTTTCAATCTTTACCATAAACTGTTATACTTTTACTTTTATTTAATTGTTTGTGCCTCAAATGATAACACTGGTGAAAAGACTGTACAAATAGTTTCATTTATTTATTAAAGAAAACACTAAAATTATTACGTTTAGGATAAATGTTGATAGTTTTGATGTTGATGGTTTGACGACAAGCTAAAAGGTGAGGAGATTTTAAAACCGCTCCTGATTTAAGCTTTTAACTCGTGTTATGTGTTTTAGCTTGTGCTGTTACTTGTTGTTGACTCCTCCGGCAACTGTCATGGCTTCTTCTTCCCGAAATTCACAATATGCTGCAGAAATCCGCCCCTGGTGCTGTACAGCATAAACTGTAAAAGCTGTATAGTCGACCTTTCACGTTTTTTACTTCAGCTCTGCTTCTTCCTCTCGCTCTGCAAGCAGCCCGGAGCTTGATGACGTACTGGACCAGCCCAGGTCTAAATGGAACTAAATTCTAAATGGAAGCATGAGGTTCCATGATGTCATCAAGGCTGAATTCGTTTCATTGGCTGCGAGTTTCAAAGGGCTGAATTTAAACAAAGCATGTTAGTTTTTATGTTTTTGACTGATGGTTTTCATGTAATCCAAATTTATTTCCTAAACATTTAGAATTATGGCCCGTTAAAACACGTACTGCACTTTCCCACCATTGCTTAACTTTTGCAGTGGCTATTTTACATTGACTGTTGTTGCTCACTGGTTCTCAGTGTGTAAATATATATATGATTTTTCCGTTTAAATTATCCCCAACTATACACTAACCCAACTCAGCAGATTCTCTTAGCGCTGTTGAATGTGTTTTGTCTGTTTTCCACCAGAGGGCGCAATGAACCTGTACAAGACATTGTCTTCTCTAAAATAACAAACCTGACTGTACTTATATACATCGACCTCTAAGCACTAAACGTATAACCAATATTTAACCAATATTTAAGCGTATACAAAAATGTATGGATAAGAAGGACAACATGAGAAGAAATAGAGGATGATAAATTTATAAAATCCCATTGCTAAAATAGGCTATCTATAGTAAATACAAATAATTGGCATTTACATTTAAAAAGCACACTGAAAAAAATTATTCATTGGATTTACTTAATTTTTTAAGGCAAGCTGTTGCTAATAATTTGTTTGAGTTGAATTTAAACAAACAAATTAAGTTAGACTTACTCAGTTCATATGTGCTGAATTTAAACAAATTACGTTGGATTTACTCAATTTCAGTTAGTTATCTTTATCCAATGAAATTCAGTAAGTTCAATACTATTTAAATGTTATTCCTACTTAATTTATTATTTAAATTTATAATTTAAATTATCATTGAACAGCTTGCAAATACACTTTGAAATGACACGTGACCAAGTTTGTTTTGAATTCATTTTAATTACTTTTTAGAATGCAATTTCTAACAATAATTAAATCACTGCCCATAAGTTCTTCAACAGCACAATGTTTAATATAACAGTTCTTACAGTACATTCAATTCACATCAACACACACAAAAATGTATTAACTGATGGAACAAACTGCAATTCTTATCATGCACACACACTTTTTAAAATGTAGGAAATGTAAATATACATATCTTGAATTGATAACAATTAAGTACAGGATACATTCAACACCTTCATTTCACACCAATACACAAAATAATTAACTTATTAACTTAATAAAGAATTTACTTACTTAAGGATTTAGCAACTACAACAAACTGCACTTTTTATTAAATGTACACACACAAACATTTTGTTAAATGTTTTACCCAAGTATACAAGTCTTATACAAGAAATTAGGTACAGGCAACAACAAGTTCCTAGAGCAAATTCATTTCACACACATGCACATAAAGAAAAATTAATTAATTTATAAACAAGTCCTACAATAAACTGCAATTTGTGAGCCTTGATTTTCTTGACGCCTGCTTCAGAACTTTTGGGGAGAGTCTGTCAGAATCCATTTGCATAAAGTACTTTCTGTGCAAACTCGTAGTATTTTAGTTCTTTTGGATACACCAAATTAAGCAGATAAATAGCCCCCAGCATCAGTGCACAGGCTTGTGCAACAGATTTGATCTGCTCAGGAATCACTGTTCCCTCAACATCAACACCAATGTCATCGTAGTCTCCAAAATCTCCTCCCTTCCTTATTGATCACACATATGCCCATGGTGATATTTGTCAGGTCCTTCTTTTTGATTGCCCTATATTTAAATAAAAAAAACTGTTATTAGACATTGTGTTTTGAAACATAATTTTGTCAAGATTCTGTAGAAACCAAATGCAATTAGAACCAAAACCCTAACAGCCCTCCTCACACTCATATGTAAGCCTCTGGAATATTATAACAACAATAATAACAATAAAACAATGCATTAAAAATAGGGCATAGTGGTAGAGATGTTTTTACTGTACTAAACCAGTACAGGACTTGTGGTACGGTGCACATAATCATTTATCAATGCATATTGGCAAACATCACTGACAAACATATCTTTGTGCAAAAACTGCAAGGACAACTTCTTCACAAATATTTACAGGGTTTCTCCAGGTTTTATGAGGGTACATTTAAGATCATTTTAAGACTAATTAAAGAAAATTTAAGGAAAAAATAAAGGGCAAACAATAGAAGCTATATGTTGAGACTACATGTCAAGGCAGCATTTTAATTAGTATTTTATTAATATTACATAAGTTTTAACAAATATTGTATACATATGTTTTAACAAATAAATACTGATTTTAACAAATAACAGACTAATGCTGTTGCGTTAATGAATATAAATGCATTCTTTACAACAAAGTTTATAAAGCGATGACAGACAGACAGACAGACAGACGCCTAATATCCGATGGCCAGAAGGTGATACATTTTTTTACAAATTGTTAAAATTTTGGTATTTGTGATGCAGCAAGTCCAGAGACTTATATGTACTCTATAATTTAATATAAAATTCACTTTAATATGTGATATGTGTCACGCGTCACAGAAGGCAGAGACAAGGATCAGTTCAACAGTGTTTATTAAAACACAAAAGACACTCTTCACACCGTAGTGCTAGAGAACAGTTCAATGAGAGTCACTTCCCTTAGCTGAGCAAGCCGATGACAGGGGTTAGCCTCAGGATGAGAGGTGACGATGAAAGCCTTGACTGAAGATCGGGACGAGCAGCCGGAGAGAGTTGTGACCATGTGAAGATGATACCAGACACTGGGTGAATGGAGAGGGTGAGTTATATAGTGTGCTGGTGATGGCTGATGCAGGTGAAGGTGATGAGTGCACAGGTGTGTGTAATTAGTAATCGGGTGACCGAGTCCGTTGTGTAGTGGCTGGAGAGTGTGAATGGTGATCAGGACTGATAGAACGTGCAGGGGGTGTGACAGTACCCCCCCCTCCACGGGTGACTCCTGGCACCCTGGACCGGCGGCGTGGACGACCGCGGCCTCGCCGCCGGGAGTCAAGTATTTCTTTGACCTGGTATATGTTCTCACCGATGACTTCGGGTTGTGTTGGAGGGGGAGGCAGCTCTGGGTCTGTGGAAGGAGGAGAGACAGGGTCAGTGAAGGGTTTAAGGAGTGACACATGAAAAGCAGAAGGAATACGTGAGTGAGGTGGTAGGTTGAGGCGGTAGGTGACAGGGTTGATTTGGGAGTGAATAGTGTACGGCCCTATGTAGCGGGGACTCAGCTTTCTGCAGGGCAGTCGGAGACGAATGTTCTGGGTTGACAGCCATACTTTATTCCCCGGATGGTATTTTGGGTTGGGCAGTCTGCGTCGGTTGGCGGCTTCGGTATGTCTCCGTACTGCCCGTTGGAGGTGGACGTGAGCTGAGTCCCATACCCTCTCGCTCTCCTGGAACCAGTGGTTTACCGCGGGAACTTCAGAGGCTTCGCCAGTCCAGGGAAACAAGGAAGGTTGGTACCCTAGTACACACTGAAAGGGGGTTAGTCCGGTAGAAGCTTGGCGAAGGGAATTCTGAGCATATTCGGCCCACGGTAAGTACTGGCTCCAGGTGTCCTGGTGGTGGGCACAGTAGGTCCGGAGGTAGCGTGAGATTTCTTGGATCTTACGTTCGGTCTGCCCGTTAGTCTGTGGGTGGTAGCCGGATGAAAGACTGATCGACGTTCCAAGCATTTGGAAGAAGGCCCGCCAGACCCTGGAAATGAATTGTGGTCCCCGGTCGGAGACGATATTCTCGGGTAGACCATAATTGCGGAAGACATGGTGGAATAGGGCTTCCGCGGTTTCTAATGCAGTAGGTAAGGCTTTGAGTGGGATCAGTTTGCACTGCTTGGAGAACCTGTCCACAGCTACCAATATGGTGGTGTGACCTCGAGATGGTGGTAGATCCGTGGCAAAATCTATGCCAATGTGGGTCCAGGGCCGGCGGGGAATGGGCAAAGGTTGAAGTTTGCCCTCAGGAAGGCGGTGTGGAGTGGTGGTTACGGCGCAGACCGAACACCCCCGAACATACTGGGTAACATCCCTGGCCATACCAGGCCACCAGTATTTCCCACGTAGGAGCGAGAGGGTTCGCCCGCTGCCCGGGTGTCCTGAACCGAGGGAGGTGTGCGTACTTTCGAGGAGGGTTAAACGGTGACAGGACGGAACATAGGTTAACCCTTGTGGAAGACCCGGAGGGGATGGCTCCTCGAGAGTGGCGGCACGAATGTCATCGTCGATTTTCCACAGAATAGGTGCAATGGAGATGGAAGGTGGAAGAATTGGTTCTGGAGTGTCTGAAACCGGATCTGGCGAGTAAAGGCGGGAAAGGGCGTCCGCTTTACAGTTTTTACTCCCTGGTTGATAAGTGATGGAGAAGTTGAATCTGGCGAAGAATAGTGACCAGCGAGCTTGTCGGGCATTCAGTCGCTGGGCGTTGCGAAGGTACTGAAGGTTCTTGTGGTCTGTAATCACGGTGAATGGGAATTGTGCTCCTTCCAGCCAGTGCCGCCATTCTTCGAGGGCCAATTTGATGGCCAGCAGCTCACGATCCCCTATGCCGTAATTTTGCTCGGCGGAAGTGAGTTTTCGTGAATAGTACGCACACGGATGGAGAGCTCTGGGTTTGTCAGACCACTGGGAGAGTACGGCCCCTACTCCTACGTCTGCCGCATCGACCTCGACCACGAAGGGCCGTGTAGGATCCGGATGTTTGAGGACGGGCGCTGCGGTGAATTTGCGTTTGAGGAGTCGGAAGGCGCGATCCGCCTCGGAGCTCCAAGCGATGGTCTTCCGACCCCCCTTGAGGAGAGATGATAAGGGTGAAGAGATTGAGCTGTAATTTTTGATGAAGCGTCGGTAGAAGTTGGCAAATCCTAAAAAGCGTTGGAGCTCTTTGACGGTTTGGGGTATCCTCCAGTTGTTTACAGCGTCCACTTTGGCGTTCTCCATCTGGACCCCCGCAGCGGAGATCACGTACCCGAGAAAGGAGATGGTAGAAAGATGGAAGTCGCATTTTTCGGCTTTGAGATAAAGCTGATGATTACGGAGACGTTGCAACACTTGACAGACTTGATCATGGTGGTCTTCAAGATTACGGGAATAAATAAGGATGTCGTCGATGTAGACAATTACACATTTGTGGAGGAGGTCTCTGAAGATAGTGTTCATGTAATTCTGGAAGACGGATGGACTGTTAGCTAACCCATAGGGCATGAAAAGGTATTCATAGTGACCAGTAGGGGTGATGAAGGCGGTCTTCCACTCATCTCCTTCTCGAATACGGATCAGGTTGTAAGCGCTGCGGAGATCCAGCTTACTGAACACTCGCGCCTCCCGAAGCTCCTCAAGAGCGGCTGGCACAAGTGGTAAAGGGTAAGCAAATTTCACCGTAGCGTCGTTTAACACCCGATAATCGATACACGGCCTGAGTCCTCCGTCCTTCTTAGTTACAAAAAAGAAGCTCGATGCGGCAGGCGACTTGGATGGCCGAATGAAACCCTGGTTGATGGCTTCCTGGATATAGCTCTCCATCGCCTCGTATTCAGGACGGGAAAGTGGGTAGATGCGACCGTGCGGTAACTTAGCGTTGGGCAGCAGGTCGATGCTACAATCGTAGGGCCGGTGAGGAGGTAGTTGTGTGGCACCTAGGTGGGAGGAACGTGCCAGGTGAGGTCCGTGGAAGAGTGATCTAAGGCGGTAGAGTGAAGGGAGAGAGATGGCTGGTTGTTAGTAGGTTGATGAGTGTGATCTTTGCAGGCATGGCTCCAACTCAATATTTGTCCAGAGTCCCAGTCGACAGTGGGTTGATGTTGGACCAGCCAGGGTCGTCCCAACACAATATCGACATTGGCCCTAGGCAAAACTAAAAGATGGAGTTTCTCTCGGTGGCCTGGGGGAATCGCCAGGGTGACCTGGCGTGTCCGTCGGGTGATCTGGCCCTCGCCCAATGGTGAGTTCTGTATTGTATAGATACGGTACCGGGTTTCATTGATTACTGTTGGGATGCGATGTTTCATGATGAAATGCGTGGAGATGAAGTTTCCAGCGGCTCCGGAATCCACCAGGACGTTGACGGGGAAATCACAGGAATTTACGGTTAGTGTGGCTTGTAGATGAGAAATGGTGCAGATCGATGGAGTTGTGGAACAGGCACTCACCATAGGACGAGGCGGATGGACAGGGCAGCCAGAGATGAGGTGAGATGCTTTTATACAGTAGAGACAGAGTTGAAGGCGGAGCCGTCGGGTGCGTTCAGCGGAGGTAAGGTGATAAGCGTCAGTAATCGTGGGTTCTTCGGAGTCGACTGGTGATGAAGAGGTACGCTGGAGACTAGGGACGTCAACAATGGTAAGTGAGGGAGGAGAGTGAGGATGAGATGGTGCTTGGTGATGGGTAGCGAGGGTGGAACAAGCGTTAAGGTGTTGAGAGACGCTAATGGCTTTCCGGATGAAGACTTCCAGATCTGCGCTGTCTTCATAAGTTACCATGTGTTGGCGAACGTTGGGTGTTAACCCCTGACGATAGGCGGCCAGCAAAGCCACTTGGTTCCACCCACTACTGGCGGCTAGAGTGCGAAACTGCAGTGTGTAGTCATGGATGGGGAGTGTTCCTTGGGAGAGTGATATGAGTTGGTCATGAACTGATAATGGGGTGAGTGCAGAGCCAAAAACTTCTTTAAAGTGTTCGGTGAAGGAGTGATAGGAGTGAAGGACTGGGTTGCGGGCGTCCCAGAGGGCGTTAGCCCATTGTAGCGCTCGACCCGTGAGGAGAGAGATCACAAAGGCGATCATGGATATATCGTTGGGGAAGGACTCAGAGTTGGTCTCGATATATAGTGAGCATTGTAGCACGAATCCGGCACAGGTTTGAGGATCACCAGCGTAACTGGCGGGGCGAGAGAGCGATGATCTTGACATCGCGAGCGGGTTTACAGGCGGACTCGTCGGCTGTTGGCTCACTGCCGCTGCTTCCGGGTGAGAGTCAGCGGCGACCCCGGAAGTACTGGCGAGACCGTCCATTCTCCGGGAAAGTATTTGTATACGGGTCTGGTATCCTGTCACGCGTCACAGAAGGCAGAGACAAGGATCAGTTCAACAGTGTT
>CAIGQW010050730.1:0-13131 GCA_903798125.1 Danio choprae
GAACTGGTAAAGGTATGCTGATTTATAAAACCTGATAAGCGTATTTCCCCATTTAGATGGCTTCGTAAACATACGTGAGGTTTCATGGCCCCACCCCACTGAATAACACAGCGCTACCTAAAAGCAGGAAGTACATTAGTGGATCATCCATCCAAGCCACATGCAACTGAAACAGAAAAACAAAGCCTACAACATATTATTTTGCGCCGATGTGGATTTTTTGATGCACTGCTGAGGCGAGCAGCCGAAAACTGACATCTACGTATCGCCTGGGACGCGTTTGGGCAAACAAGTATGTATGTGTGTGTGTTTGTGTCTGCTCATCAAATCACGACATCCAATACGGTCGCCAAATCTGCTTGAAATTAGCTTTATTTATTCATGCTCAGCATTCTTCCAAGCTAAACGTATGGTATAGTCGGTGGCTTTTATTTCTGTCAAGACGGTACCCATTTATTATGTAATCATAATTTGCTGCGAGCACCTCTGCAACTTCTGTGCCAGATGTGAGGTGTTGTTACCTGTCTTTTCTGGCCCTGTCACTCGCTCAGAAAGACTCATGGAACCATTTTCTGTACAACCCAACAGACGTTCTTGTTAACAAATTGATCTTTGTTTTTTCCTGTTTACCCAGAGGCCCCGATTTGTAGCAAAATATCTTGTGATGTCACTTTCATTTGCATGTACACTACACAACCAAAGCGCGTGTCGAGCAGATGTGAGGGGATATCCGTCCAGCTGTTGAAACACGATCATATATTTCGTACTTATTTTTGTACATTATGACGGTAACACTTTTAGTAACGTACATTTGTTGACAACACAACGAATGACAGATTACTGAAAGACAGGAAGCACATTTTAGACCTTTTTTCGTCGAGTTCCCTCGTGGTGTTTTCAACCTTCGAACAGTTTTTGGCTAATTTAATACACGTAAAAGGTTTTCAAGCATCAAATTCTCATTGAATACACGTTATTCTAAGGTTTCAGGTGATAATACGACTGAGAAGTGCCAATTTCCGCGTTTTTGGTTCATCTTGTTCAGATAGAAACTAATGTGGGCGATATTAGCTGGAGTCGTATTTTCGTCGAGTACGTGGATTAGATGCGGTGGGCGGGAAGGTACAGGCGGCGTCTCGACGATTCAAAACAACTCGGTCGAGGGTCTCACCTGCCGGCTGTGTCAGGATTTTCGCCCTCTTCTGTCGGTGGTCCGCAACACAGGCAGCAGAATTAAAATACATTGAAAAGAATTGCTGCCTTATCTCGGTTTGCTCTCTGAGATATCAGCACATAGTGTAGGCTACTACACAATCCTCCGTGTTCACAGAAAATATACATTCTAAAACCAGTGTGTGAATTATACTTTGACGGTCAGGGGGGTCAACTTTTTTGATTAGTTAGTGTAATACATGCTTCAGCCATTTATATATGTATTGTTAATTAGATCTAGTTTATTAATACAACATATTGAAGTTTTCAGTTTTTTGAGGGATATTTATTGTATTCGGTTAATGTAATTAATTAATTAATTAATGTAAAACAAGTACATTCCAACTGGCATGGCTCAATGAGGGGGAAAGGTTAAATTACAATAAGATTAGCCCACCCTGACCCCCTACCAACATATTGCAAAATTGATCCAGTGGGATATAGAATTTTTAAGCAATATTAAACGTGACTGAATCTTCAAATACAACCAGCAAGGTTTTTAATGTTGGTAGTTTAAACAATTATGTATTATAATTATTATATATTATAATAAAATGATGAGGCAGTTCATTCCGCTGTGGCGACCCCAGATTAATGAAGGGACCAAGCCGAAAAGAAAATTAATGAATGATAAAATGATGAATGCATTGTAATAATTTTTAAAGTTTAGTGCATAAAAAAGGGCCTCACGGTGGCGCAGTGGATAGCACGTTCGCCTCACAGCAAGAAGGTCGCTGGTTCGAGCCTCGGCTGGGTCAGTTGGCATTTCTGTGTGGAGTTTGCATGTTCTCCCCGTGTTGGCGTGGGTTTCATCCGGGTGCTCCGGTTTCCCCCACAAGTCCAAAGACATGCGGTATAGGTGAATTGGGTAAGCTAAATTGTCCGTAGTGTATGAGTGTGAATGGGTGTGTATGGATGTTTCCCAGAGATGGGTTGCAGCTGGAAGGGCATCCGCTGCGTAAAACATATGCTGGATAAGTTGGCGGTTCATTCCGCTGTGGCGACCCCAGATTAATAAAGGGACTAAGCCGAAATGAAAATGAATGAATGAATAGTGCATAAAAATCAATTGTAGGGTGACACGGTGGCTTAGCGTTTAGCACTGTCGCCTCACAGCAAGAAGGTCCCTGGTTCGAGTCCCGGCTGGGTCAGTTGGCATTTCTGTGTGGAGTTTGCATGTTTTCCCTGCGTTCGTGTGGGTTTCCTCCGGGTGCTCCGGTTTCCCCCACAGTCCAAAGACATGCGCTATAGCTGAATTGGATAAACTAAATTGTCTATATATGTGTGTGAATGAGAGTGTATGGGTTTTTCCCAGTACTGGGTTGCAGCTGGAAGGGCATTTGCTGCGTGAAACATATGATGGATAAGTTGGCGGTTCATTCCACTGTGGCGACCCCAGATGAATAAAGAGACTAAGGCGAAGGAACAAGAATGAACGGATGATTCATAAATTGTTATAATTTGAAAGGTTTAGTGCATAAAAATCACAATATAGCCTAGTAAATGTTCTTTTTTTGCAATGGCTTAATTTAGACAAAAAGGTCATTATTAAATTCTAAACAGTGTCATGATTGATTACACTACAAAACTACAAAGTTTGTGATCAGTAAAAATGCCAAGCTGAGCATCCATAACTCAGTCAGATTATTATAATATGCTGCTCAAGAAACATTTAGCATTATGACCTCACCAGTTTTGAAAAGTGTGCTGCTTCATATTTGTATAGAAACCATGATATATTACCATTGAAAAGTAACATTAGAAAATAAAAACATTTCTTAAACAAGGACACATTAAATTGACCAAAGTGATATAGTAATCTTATACAAGATTATTAAACACTTTTTCATAAAGCTGTAAAGCAGAATAAAAGTCATCAATGATAAAAATGATCAAAAATAATAACAAAATTAGGAACAAGAAAACATTTGAGCTTCATTAAAATTGATCATAATACACTGGAGGAATGATGCTGAATATTCAATTGCAAATCACATACATTACATAAAATATACTGTAATAGCAAACTATTGGTTTGAAGTTTAATGAATATGTAACTATAACAGTTTCCAATTGATTCCAATGTAAATTTCTCATACAGTCACCTATTACAGTGTGAAAAGGCTCTATTACATTGAAGGATAATTAATTGTTATATAAAGAACCAAACATTTTATTACATTTTGGGTAAAAGATTACTAAATGAACATTTTATTACATGGAAAACGTAGTACTTCGTGCAGTACAATATGCTTTGTTGTTACCTTATGAGTTGCTGCATCTGTTCCCCTTCCAATGTACATAAATAAAGTAAGCCTTTCCCTAGATTTCTGCTAGCAGTCACTCTGTAATTAACAACATCTCAAACTCATAATTTCCCCATCTGCTTCCCCATCATAACAACAAAAGTGAGGGGAATAAGAAAAAGCACTCCCTCACACATGCTTGCACCCGTAAGAGAGGGAAAAAAAGAGAATTTTGAAACCTTAAAGTGTTAGTTTACTCCAAAAATTGAAAAATTCTGTCATGGAAGACTCATCCTCGTGTCGTTCCAAACTTGTAAGACCTTTGTTCATCTTCAGCACACAAATGAAGATACTTTTGATTCGATTTGAGAGCTTTGTGACCCTCCGTAGACAGCAAGGGTCATGAAACGTTCAAAGTCCAGAAAGGTATTAAAAACATTGTCAAAACAGTCTATGGCTGCGTCCTGCCTACTGCATTTGAATAAAATGTATTACTCGACTGTTAGAAAAGTAGTTCTATATAGTATGAATGGGAGTAGTATGAATGGAACTCGGACATACTACATCCACCATTTTGTCATGGTCCCATGACCTACCCATGTCAGTTGCGTTGCTTCACTCCCATTCATGAATTTTCTCGCGGGGCATCATGGGATAGAATCCCGCCGGAAGTATAACTCATCCGGGTACTTCTCGCATACTGTTTTTTGAATTCTATGAATTTGGACCTGCTACTCGGCTCGCATACTGTTTTTAGTATACTATATAGTATGGATTCCGGATGCAGCCTGAGTGTTTTTAGTGGTTAAACTGTAGTTTATTAAGTAATAATTAAAAAAAAAACTTTATTCAAACATTTCTTCTTGTACGAATCAGTTCAGGACTCATCTACACGAGAACACTTCCACACATGTTGGACTGCTGACATATAACCTGGATGCACCCGCAAAGTTATTATTTTAGTTGTTTTGTGCGCATAAGCTACTATAGCAAGTGGATTACAAACTCTAACTGCACTGTGGATATTTCATGGAAAGTAGCTTTGTTTGTGTGAATATATATATTCATTTTCATTTCGGCTTAGTCCCTTTATTAATCTGGGGTCGCCACAGCGGAATGAACCACCAACTTATTCAGCATATGTTTTACGCAGCGGATGCCCTTCCAGCTGCAACCCATCTCTGGGAATATATATATATATATATATATATATAGCTTTATTTTTGGTAATTTTGGTACTTCCGTTTTGGGCACTTGGATATATTCTTCATTAGAAGAATTAGACGTCTGTGCAAAATGTGAATATGTGTTAGTCAAAGAGAACAAAATCATCACTTCCTGATAGACTGGCACCAAATATCAAAAAGAAAAAAATGCTATTTGCTGCAGTAGGAGAAGCCACTGTGGGCATTTTTCTTATATAATAAATTACTTGCACCTCAGAAGATGAAACGCAATGGACACGGTGGGTTTTAGAGGAGTAAGATTGCTCTTTAGTGGGGCAAGCGCTCAGGACAGTTCTGGAGGTAATAATACCAAACCAATTTGACTTTGGCTGAAGGAACATTTTAGATATTTTACAAAGTGGTTGGTCTGCTGTATTGTCATTTTTGCCTGTACATGACCCATAGTTGTAAATCGGTAAATCATTCATTAAAGATTGTATATGACTGAATTCCTTTAGTCTTCAAGATTGTATGCTGTGAACTTCACATACTTTTATAAAAATCCAATGTTTAGCTGATTCTGATAAGTACTCATTGTCAAAGTGAACACTCTGGCTTTCTTTTACTATGAGGGTGTTCGGTGTCATAGCAGATTTTCCTAGAATACGTGTATAATTCAACCAATTAGAAGACAATTTTGAAGCTCCCAAAGAGTTTCCCATTTATTGTGCATAAGATGTTCATCCAATGATCTGTGGGCATGACATCTGGGGATCCAATCCTCAGTGGTGAGAGAAATGCTTCTGGTTTTCTCAACTTTTTATTCTTGTATTTTATTTCTTCGTACTGCGTACTTGTTTACATGACATGCTCTTGATGCATTGAATGAAGCTACCATATTTTGAAAACGATTGTCTTCAGTAATGACAGGGTATCTGGATGCCTATGATTATCATGTTCATAGTGCTGTCGCTCAACTATTGAATCAGTGAGGGCTGCCTGTGCACGTTTAATACCAATGCATGCAATGCAATACTCTTTGGTATGTGCATTTCTGCCTGAATCATAAATCTGCATACCACTGGGCAGGAAGGCTCATCTTTTCCCCTCTTTAAAAATTCATGAATGGAGACATTATTAGGTGACTTTTAAAACTACAGCCAGAGTTTAACCAAAGTACTCTGCAGAGTGTAGCTCCAAGCCTAATCAAACACACCTGAACCAACTTAAGGTCTTCAGGATGAAGTCTGTGGAAGGCAAGCCTGCAACCCTTAGCCAAAAACTGCTAATGCTAATGATGCAAAGAGACAAGAGGCCATTATGTGATTGGTTGTGAGGTGCTTTATGTGAGCCAAGTTAAGGCCCTGGTGTACTTCAAACGAAATCAGGCAAAGGAATAGGGGCAAAGACGCCTTCTTTGACGTAATTTCGTTTCTCATTCCACAGAGGTCAGACGGGAGAACAACATCCAACACAACAACACTAGCCACTTGAATACACCAGAGAGTTCAGTAGCACTGCTGGTACAGATGCATCCGCACATGTTCGATTGCTTGTGGAGAGATTTTAAAGACACTGAGGTGGTCTCACACTGAATGAGAAGCACACCTCAGCACACCATGTCTTTTCTATGAGTTTGCTTTTAGTCTCTGTCAAATAGATAACCATGTGATGTGCCGCGGTGGTGCTGAATGAAACGTTTTGTCTCTCTTAGGGTGTACTCACACTAGGCACGGCCTGGAACCGTGCCCGGGCGCGCTTGTCCCTCCTCCCCTCTTCCCCTAGGCCTGCACTCACACTGCAATTTTACCTTCCGAGCCCAAGCACGCTTACGTCATCGATGATGTGACTGTTCAGAGAAGCACTCTCGCTCAGTACAATAGAGATTGCTTTAGTTACATTGTTTTGTATTATTTTGAGTCGTTTTGGATGCAGAGACACACAGTCAAATACTCTGCTAAACAGATCCACCAGTTTTGACGCTCTAAAATTTTCATGAAGTCCTCGTGCTGCAGGTATTAGGTGGTTTGCTGAAGGTGGCAGCTGATGTGCAGTGAGGGGTTTGTATCTTTAATAAACTATGACAGTTCCCGTTCATTGAAAAGTAAGAATGATTAATAAATCCATATGAAACGGTCCCTTAAAAGTGATGTCACGTCTTCAGTTTCGCGCTTAGGCGCGCTTTGCACTCACACTATATGCGTACCGTGCCAAAGCCCAACTGAACTGCAGACCACCTCTTCCAACTGGGCCAGGGTAAGCCAACTGAACCGCACCCGGTTTCGGAGCACTCACACTTGTCAAACGAACCGGGAAATGGGGGTCAAACGCGCCCTGGCTCAGTTCGGATAGCCTAGTGCGAGTACACCCTTAGTGGTACATATGAGAAGGGTGACACATTTACAACCCCACCTACTGCAGCGCACATGTGTTGAAGTGTTTGAAAACAGTGTAGCGTCACTCAAACTCAAACATCTTTCTCAAATGAAGAACGGAAAATAGCTTTGTTTAAAGCTTTGTTTAAAGCATTGCCTTTATGCTCCTTAATTACGTAATAATGATGTCAAGTGCATTTTAAGTCACTTCCGTCGACACAAGGTGGTACTGTACCTACTTCTGTTGAATTACAAGAAAATACTCCTTATAGAAAATGAAGAGCAAAGGATTAGCATCAGTTGTGTCTGTTTGACCAAATTTGACACTTTTTCCAGTGGTATGTATCTCCATGTAGTAAGATAAACTCTGTTCGGGATTACTGTAAGGCTACGGGTGGGTTTGATTAGGGTTTGCGCTAAACTGTTAAAATGTTTAACTGCTAAATGTTAAAAACTGGAAGCTGTGGTTGCCAGAATTTTACTGTTAAAAATTTTACTGTTAAATGACTGTATTTCATTAACTTACACAATGCCAATACCCCATTGAAGTGCTATCATCTATATTGTACCTGTAATAAGTACACAGACAAAAACACCAAAAGCAGGTGGTGTTAAGAAAGTCACATGATGAGTCAAAGCTCATCTCAAACAGCTTTTCCACAAGCAGAAAAAGTTTAATATGTAGACTGTGCTCGGTATCATTCACACTAAACACCATCATGGTTATACACACGACACGGAAGTAAACACTTTTAACAACAATAGATGTAACTTAAAACCTACTATAGGCCTACATAAGTGGTAGGATTTTTTTTGTAATGTCAAAAAACAAACAAACAGGGAATTATAGGAATTTCAATTCATTGTTATTTATAATATATAGTAAGAAATCACTTAATCAGTTAACAGATGGTTGCTAAAATCAGTCATTTAAAAAATATTTTTAAAAAATTGATAGTGAAGTGTGGCCAAGTATGGTGACATACATTTGTGTGCTGCATTGAACCCATACAGGTGTTGTAATTTTCTATACAGTTATTTTACTTTATTATTTTAGTGTCTGTAGTTTAAGTGTTCAAAGAGCTGAACTATTCATGAGGCACATAGCTTGATAAGCTTCCATTCTCTGTCAACACTGTTACGTGAGTTACTGAAAAGATGAAAAAAAATCACCTTTGAGAGAGAATTCACTTTTTTTCTGGTTAATGCTTAAGCCATTTTGACTCTTAAGTTCGTAAAGAAAATTAGCTTGATGTCCATGTAAACCCCTTTAAAGACTACTTTATGTTCAAACTTGCGGAGTGAAAGACATCAGCAGGAGATGGTATTAAAATCCTCAATGCCTGTTTTAGTGTGCTAAAATATATAAATATTTATTTAACCACTGAATTAGGAACAAATTGGATTCATAATGTCTTTACGTATAATGAGCCCATTATATTTACGTTCGAACTTCTAGGGTCTTGGGTCTTCTATTGTCCAATTTTGGTGAGCCTGTGCGAATTGTAGCCTCAGTTTCCTGTTCTTAGATGACAGCAGTGACACCCATTGTGGTCTTCTGCTGCTGTAGCCCATCTGCCTCAAGGTTGGACGTGTTGTGCGTTCAGAGATGCTCTTCTGCATACCTCGGTTGTAATGAGGTTATTTGGTTATTTGGGTTATTGTTGCCTTTCTATCAGCTCGAACCAGTCTGGCCATTCTCCTCTGGCCCATCAATAAGGCATTTGCGCCCACAAAACTGCCGCTCACTGGATATTTTCTTTTTATTGGACCATTTTCTGTAAACCCTAGAGATGATTGTGCGTGAAAATCCCAGTAGATCAGCAGTTTCTGAAATCACCTTTCTTCCCCATTCTGATGCTCAGTTTGAACTGCAGCAGATCGTCTTAACCATGTCTACAAATCTAAATGATTGAGTTGCTGCCATGTGATTGGCTAATTGGAAATCTGCGTTAACAAGCAGTTGGGCAGGTGTACCTAATAAAGCGGCCGGTGAGTGTATGTTTGTGTTTCTTCTGTGGAAAATAAAACTCGGTTGCCAACATTCTTTCGAATATTTGTTTTTCCATAGAATAATGTTCACACTAGGGTGAGTAAATGATCAGAGAAGTGTTGTTTTTGTGTGAACTATCCCTTTGTTTATTGTTTTACTGGTTGTAAGGGAGACTAGTCATATTTTTAAAGAATTTAAAGCAAATCTCACTGTATTTTCATGTGTAATTTAAGCATTTCGTTGAAGATCCGATAACGTGCCGTTTAAAAACATGGAAAATATGCATCAGTGCTGCTTTGAACTCCCTTAGAGTTGCAGACCCCCTTTGGAAGGCCTCTGTGCTAGATCTTTATTACATCAATGGACTCAATGATACGTATTTTGGATAAATCTTTTCTTACCTTGCCAGATTGGTGTCTTGATTTTTTAATAAATTTATATCTGATTTATTTTTTTGAAGAACAAAAATGAGCAAGGAGCTCTTAGAAGATATGAAAACATGCGTGGATGTCCTAGAGGGCACTGTTGATTCAACTATGAAGTAGAAACTACATGTTGGAACTGTATTAGAGTGCATAGATGCCATGTAGAGTTTTGAGGTTTCCCCATTTCTCAAGAATGAGACATAAAATACAGAAAAGCTCAGGATTACTATGATTTATGTTGCAAATTACTGACTAAAATCAACCAAATCAAGAGCTTTCATAGCACTTTTTTATATCACAGTACAATATTCTATTTACAACTTTTAGTTTATCTTGATTGGCTAAATCTAAAGTGTTGATAATAAAGTATTTTTAATAATCAATAAGTTATCTCTTAATTATTCTGAATTAGCATGCTACATTTTGTACATCCTTCTAACACACTGTTCTCAAACATAAGAGGTCTGTTTAATTAATGAATTGTTATTTATTTATTATTATTTTTTTCTGTCAGGAGCATGGGGCAGCATCTTGGAAAACGTGAGCCACTTTCTGTTTCCAAGGTATGTATACATGTCTGTCTGTATGTATTGTTTTTTATGATCTAGCTGTTAAAAATGGGCCAAATTAGTAGTGTGTATGTATATATAAATATTATTACTTGCATTTTTTCTATATAAGTCTTTGGTAGAGTCGTAGAATTGAATTAAATTGGGTGCCTTGCATTATGTTACAGTAATTTAAACTACATCCTGGGAAAGAAGTAAGTACATGATTTGTGATTGTCATTTATACATGTTAGAATCAACAGTTGCAAACAAGTTCACAATAATCAAGGCATTCACCATCCTGGATGCAAAGCCTGGTCTCACACCTCTGTCTCTTTGAGAAATCTTGACTATCCATGCTAATACATGGTCTAAAACGTCAAAGAAGCAAAGCGGTGGTTTGAAAATGCAGCTATTTAAGCGACAGCCATTTGCCCTGCTAATGACATACTGTTTGGGAGAATATCTTTGAAAGAAAATGTTTTGCGTCTTCAAAAATTGTGAGTTATAAAACTTAAACACGCACTCAAAATTATAATTTTTTTGCTGCTTGTTCAAACTACTTATTTAAAATGAGTTGCAACACAATTCTTAAGTATTTTTGGGACAACTTAATTGTTTTGTGTTCAATCCACTTGCATTTGTAAAAACTATTGAGTTAACTTACTCGATTTGTGTTGGGACAACATGAAGGAATTGTGTGGAACCCAGCATTTTGTACAGTGCATAGCAATCCCGCACATAGTTTCTAAGGGTGTGTTCACACTTGGTTCAAGTTATTTTGTTCCCAATCAAAAAAGGCAATGATGCATTTAGTTCTGTTTTGCTTATCGCTCAAACTGTTGTTTTAAGACTGAATGTAAAGAGACGTGTAAAGGAGTCAGTGCCAATAATTTCTCAGGCACACAAATGAAAATATGCTGTAAAGGGACACTTTCTTCAATCCCTGTGTTTAACTAGAATGGGTAACGCACATGATTTTGCCAAGCACGATGCGATCCTGGATTAACATCTATGTTGATCCTGGAACATCATTTTTATTCGAAAATGTAATCCATACCTATTCCCTACCCCTAAACCCAAACATAACTGTAAATTATTCCCAAAATCAGAGGGGAATAATAGTTGAATAACAATCATGTAGAAGTGGATGAACCTAACTGTAAGCCTAAACTTAACATAAACGTTAAACGTATCCCTTAATTCTGAAAGTTTAATTCTGAGGTTTAATTCTAGAATGATGTTCCAGGATCAACATAGATGTTAATCCAGAAACAGGTCCTACTTAGTAAAATCGGGTTGGCGAATGGGTAACGTTGTGAATAACAAGAACAAAAATATTCTAAAGCCTTATTTGGATGCCAATTGTTTCTCATTAGGATGTGTAAAGGCTGGGATACACCAAGCAGAATGTTGGCCGTTGGGCAGTGCCGGGCCATCGTTAAGGGTCTGTTGGGCTAGTTTGTTTGGTGTGTTTCACACGTCATCTCCTTGCCGGGTTAATGTTGAAGCAAGTTAGCCCAATTCAGCATGTACGTAGAGTTGGCAAAACCGAGCACTCTGATTGATTATTCAGCAAAGTCTTAAATCAAGAGAACAAAACTGAAGTAACAAAACCAGGCAAAAGGATTTGCAAAACAACTTTTGGACTCAGGTTATATTTTAATTCATTTACCTTATCAATGCTGTAAAAGGAATCAGCCCAAAAGGACAAAGCTTTTGACCTCATGTTCTGTTTTTTGGCTAGTTTAGATGTCTTTAGTCTGCGTTGCCTTCATATTTCTTTTGTTCTGCACCAGAGTTTGTTTGAAAGCAGACCCAGACCCATCTTTTCAGTATAGTCCCAGTCTGCTTATTTAAGCATTTGGATAAGTCTGCTACTTATTTAAATGAACCACACAAAGGGAACAATTGCAACAGAGCTTGTTTAAATTTAAAGTTGCTATGACATGGAAGTTAAGATTGTTCTTTTTTTCCCTTATCATGAAGTACATCTGATATAAATGGTCCTAAAATTTGTAAAAACTAATGATTTTGTCGTTTGGGAACAGATTGGATCATTGGAAAAATGAAGGAAGGTTGTCGAATGGACAAAAGCAAGGCAAAAACCAGACACAGATTGATAGCCCCACCCTAAAAGACTGATAGCCCCGCCCTGAAGGCATTCCGGGCGTACTCACACTAAGCTATCTGAACCATGCCTGGGCGTGTTTGACCCCTATTTCCTTGTTCGTTTGACAATGTGCGGTTCAGTTGGCCGACCCTGGCCCTTTTGGCAGAGGTGTGCCAGAGCGTGGTTCGGTTGAGCTTTGACGCGGTGCTCTTGTAGTGTGAGTGCAAAGCGTGCCTGAGCACGAAACTGAAGATGCGACGTCACGCGACTGTTTCATATGGATTTATTAATCATTCTTAGTTTTTAATAAACGCAAACTGTGATAGTTTATTAAAGATACAAACCCCTCACTGCACGTTAGCTGATGCCTTCAGGAAACCTCCTAATACCTGCAGCACGAGGACTTTTATGAAAATTTATGAGTGTCAAAAGTTGTGGATCTGTTCCGCAAAATATTTAACTGCGTGTCACTGCATCCCAAGCGACTAAAAGTAATACAAAACAATACAACGTAAGCAATGTCCACTGTGCTGAGCGTGAGCACTTCTCTTACTGTTAAACTGAACAGTCGCATCATCAATGACGTAAGCATGCTCCGGCTCGGAAGGGTAAAATTGCAGTGTGACTGCAGGTCGTCGGGGGAGAGGGGAGGGGGGACAAGCCTGCTTTGGCTCCGTTCAACACAACCGTGTCTAGTGTGAGTACACCCTCCATGTGACCAAAAGTGAAGAAAAGTTGTTTTGAGGAGGGGGAAGGAAGATTATGGTCTTTGCTGAAAGATTATGAGGGCAGATTCATTTTTACAAAATAGTGAGGTGCATAGATACATCGTTTATAACAAGTATATACACTGTAAAAATAATCTGTTATTTTAAGCTGGGGTGCTGGAAAAAAACGTAAAAAAATAACGGCCGTTAAATTACAGAAATTTACTGTAAAATAACAGACGTTAAATTACAGAATTGTCCTGTGAAATAATGGCTGTTAAATTACAGAAATTTACAGTGAAATAACGGCTGTTAAATTACAGAAATTTACTGTAAAATAACAGAC
>CAIGQW010050740.1:0-15246 GCA_903798125.1 Danio choprae
AAATGTTATAGTCGCATGCCTTAAAAATACTTTTGTTCACTGTAATAGGGTTAAACTTAAATTATTTTTTATCGCTATTACACTATTTTCAGGTAATTATAAATCACAACTGATTGCAGATTCTGCGATGTGACTATTGCATATTCACACATTGCGATAACGATGCCGAAGCGATATATTGTGCAGCCCTAGTCTATGATGATGTCACTTTGATGTCTTGGGCAAAATATGCTTAGCCACACCCCTCCAACCGTTAGTTGATGCAAGTAAAACCCACATATTAATCTTCTGTTTCAGTAGTAAATACTTAATCATATTGAAATAATAGTCTGCAGCAATGTCCAATCCAAGCAATATGGATCCTTTTGTACAAATATGTACCTCTGAATCTGAGTGATCAAAATAATGTACCCTAAATCACCTTTTGAAAGTAACCACACACGTCAAATGAAGATTGTATCAGTTGCATCATTAAGCCAGTAGGTGGTGACAAGTAGCCATTAAAACGTAATGAATCATATCCCATCGATTTAAGAATCAATTCAGAATTTCACTCAAATCTCAACTGATCCAGAATCATGCAGTACTAATTGAGTTTAATTTAATTATCTCTCTCTGCCCCAGGATTTGGAAGGAGAAAAGGCAAAGACATTCTATGATGTAACTTTAATAGCAGTGGACTTTAACTTTGGCATCACAAGCGACTCAGAGCTCTTCAAGAAGTATGAAGTGAAGACTGATTCGCTGGTGCTCTTCAAAAAGGTAACCCTATGCTTCGTTTTAACTATGCATGGTCATTAATCATACATTATTTCTAACTTTGAAGGGATAGTTCACCCGAATATGAAATTCACTTGTCACAAACATGTTTAAGTGTCTTTCCTCTATTCAACACAAAAAATATATATTTTGTGGAATGCTGGAAACCAGCAACCATTGACATCCATAGTAGGAAAAGTCAGAGCAAATGTAACTATTTTAGATTTAGTAACTAGTTTAGTGGCTAATTCATATCCCTTATCGGAGGATGAGCAAATCTTACTAAACTGTACGAATGAGATCATATGAAGTCATAAAAATTAACCACTAAATAAAAAAGATATGAAATTCCATGAGATAGTGTTTATAAAAAGTCAGTGGCTACCGGTTTCCAACATTTTTCGAAATATCGTCTTTTATTGATGAACTGGTGTCATGACTTTCTAAAATATAGCTCTGGAAAAACGTAAGAGACCACTTTAAAATTATGGGGCTCCATATCTGTACTGTAAAAAGTTAACTAAAAAACATACTGTAGGTTTCTTCAGAAACCAAACATTTCTAGTAGATGGAACTTTGCCGTCTTTTGAATGAGATGTTAAACCAAGGTCCTGACTCTCTGTGGTCATTAAAAATCCCATGGCACTTCTCATAAAGAGTAGGGGTGTAACCCCGGTGTCCTGGCCAAATTTCCTTCATCGGCCCTTACTCATCATGGACTTCCAATCATCCCATCCACTGAATTGGCTCAATCTTGGTCTCTCCACTCCACCTATAGCTAGTGTGTGGTGAGCGTTGTCCTGTGGCTGCCGTCGCATCATCCAAGTGGATGCTACATACTGGTGGTGATGTGGAAAGAGGATTGTGAAGCTCTTTGGATGTATGGCCATATACAATGTGCTATATAAATACACATTACTTACTTGCTTACTGTTTGCTCAACAATGTTCCCTTAACAAGCCTATATTTCCTTTTTTTGTGTATGTTTTAGTTTGACGAAAGGCGGGCAGACATGCCACTCTCTGATGAAACCAAGTTGGACAAAGGAGAGATGATTTCATTCATCCATTCCAACAGTATGAGACTGGTCATTCCATTCAATGAGGAGGTAACACTGCAAAATTAACATACTGTAATAAACTAAGCAGTAAACTGTCGGCTGCTGAAACAATCTTTCTTTAAAAACATGCATGCATAAAAAATGAGTTTGAGAGCAACTTTATCTTCTTTTTCTCCTTTTACAGAATGCAGACCAAATTTTCAACTCCAAGGTCCACAAACATATGCTTCTATTTCTTAATACAACGGTGGAATCCCAGAATGCATTAGTAGAGGATTTTAGAGAGGTTGCCAGTGAGTTTAAGGAAAAGGCAAGTTAAATAACACATTAAAGTGATTTAAAGAAAGTCATATTTGTAAAGCTCACTGGATATTCCTTATGCTAACAGTCTGTATATGCGTGTAGGTGATCTTCATCACAGTAGACGTTACGGGTGAAAAAGTAAATCACGTGCTGAAGTATTTCAGTATCTCGGAAGACGATGCTCCAACTATTCGTCTGATCAACACTGAGGATGTGGTCACATATGCAATGGATGGATCAACCATCAACAAAAACACATTGAGAACATTTTGCCAGGGGGTACTTGATGGTACCATGAAGGTGCGTAATGCAACAGTTGTGTAATTCTGAAGATATTTCTGAATCTGCCTACTTAAATTAATATCTGCACTCCAATCTAGCCCTTTTTAAAGACTCAAGAAATTCCAGAAGACTGGGACAAGAATCCGGTTAAAGTGCTTGTGGGGAAGAACTTCAATGAAGTGGCTTTTGATGAGACTAAGAATGTCTTTGTGGAATTTTGTAAGTTAGCATTTTACCTATTCATAAAGTAAAAATATTTGGTAACGCTTTACAATAAGGTTGGGATAGTTAACTTTTGTTAATGCATTACACCTAACCATACAACCCTAATATATCTCTTTACATTAAAAGCTCAATAAGTTAATGTTTACTTGTGCATACACTAATGTATTTGCTAATGTATTAGACATTAATAGACATTTAATTAGCCATATTAAATCTTTGTTAATGTAAACTTTCAAATGTATTAGTTAGTTAGTTAGTTAGTTAGTTAGTTAGTTAGTTAGTTAGTTGGTTGACTTGAGCAAATAATGAACAATGAAGCCATACATGTTTGTGCACTCTTCACTAACAAAGCATTTATTAAGGGAATTAGGAACCTTGTAAAAGGTACACTATTCCAACAGTATCTAATGTAACTAATGTTCTCTAATGTTACAACTTGATTTATTACTAACAAAGGTGTTATTATATGATTTAGTTTTTTAACACTGTTGTTCCTTTTTTATGTTTTAAGGTGGTAAAGAACAGTGTTCTCAATGTTATAAATGTCCTGAATGTTCTGAGGTGATGTGTAAATGGTTTTCACTAATCTGAGGTCACTGGGATAGTGTTAAGTCTCATAACTTTAGTTCTCATAACTTACCGCAACTTAATTTTTCTAGTTACTGCAACTTAATTTTTCTAGTTACTGCAACTTAATCTTTTTAGTTACTGCAAATAATTTTTTTGTTACTTACTTACTCCCAGGGCCATTTATATCGAAGTTGATATTTAGCTGCACCATGTTGGTGTTTCGTAACATCTAATTTTTACGAGGTGGGTCGTTAGCCCAACACTCAACCCCCAACCTGAAGGACCAGGACATATACACTACAGACAATGTAGCTTACCCAATTCACCTATATCACATGTCTTTGGACTTGTGGGGGAAACCGGAGCACCCTAAGGAAACCCACGTGAACACGGGGAGAACATGCAAACTCCACACAGAAGTGCCAACTGACCCAGCTCGAACCGTGCCACCATGCCGTGCAATTTTTCTAGTTACTGCAACTTAATTCTTCGGTGACACTTTAGTTAGGGTCACATTCATGCTAATAATTACTCGCTCATCACCTGCCAATTATTAAGTAATTAACTGTTCATTAGTAGTTATAAAATATGATCTTATTCTGCATCCCTAATCCTACCCAAAACCTAAATCTCTACATTACTACTATTAATAAACAGCTAATTTGTAGTTTAATAAGCTAGTAGTGTTAGTTAATGGTTTGTTAATATGAATTGTGACCTAAACTAAAGTGTTAACAAATGTT
This sequence comes from Danio choprae, assembly GCA_903798125.1. Classification (NCBI taxonomy): domain Eukaryota; kingdom Metazoa; phylum Chordata; class Actinopteri; order Cypriniformes; family Danionidae; genus Danio; species Danio choprae. The sequence goes on from CAIGQW010050740.1 coordinate 3,943, forward strand.
CTCGGTTTAACAACTTATTTTTCCATATTACTACAAATTAACTTTTATTTTGATTTTATTTTCCTAATTACCGCAACCTAATTTTTCTAGTTCTCATAATTTACTTTCCTAATTACCTCAATAAAATTGTTATAGTTACCACAATTATTTGGATTAATCTCTATCATTTTGTTGCTTAACTAATCATGCATTTTCTCACATCATATTACATGCATAAGAGTGATGGGCTAATGATAAAGGCGTTTTTCTTTCACAGAGGTAATCTGTCATCAAACTATGATGTCATACTGAGACAAAATGTAAAACGAACCAGTTTTGCAGCTTGCCTTCCATAAATACCAGATTTTTTGAGTTGTGAAACTTGCAGGATATTTTTAATTAGTGAACTCCTTACAGCAATAGATCAAAACGAATTTGTTTTCACACCCTTTTAACTATTATGTGTTTCTCACAGACGCTCCATGGTGTGGTCACTGTCAACAACTGGCTCCTGTGTGGGATGAGCTGGGTGAGAAGTACAAAGACCAAGAGAATATAATCATTGCCAAAATGGATGCCACAGAAAATGATGTAGAAGATCTGACTATACAGGGATTTCCCACCATTAAATACTTTCCTGCTGGGACTGAAAAGAAGGTTTGCACGAACACACTCACCCTAACCTAAACTTAATCCTAACACACACAAATACACAGGTATCTTTATGGGGACTTCCCAAAGAAGTAATGATTTTTATACTGTACTAACTATATTCTATCCCCCTACCCCGACCCTAGCCCTAAACCTCATCCTCAGAGAAAACAATCTCTATTTTTAACATTTCAAAATTAATTCTGTGCGATTTATGATCCATTTTCCTATTGGGGACCAAAATAATAAATAACCAAATTCCAAAGCAGACAAAAACATGCTGGTATTGCTAAATGCTGGCAAAAACACACATACACAATATTAAGTTTATAAATGTATGTTGCAACCCAGGCTCATTATGAATACAAATCCCTGTATACATTTCTGGAGAGCGCAAAATATTTCCCAGGAGGTATATCCACCAGAGGCCGCTGTGTACGCTTTTTGACATGTTCACTGAGCCACTGGGCAAACTGGTAACAGCGTAAAAATCCATCCACACGGAGGTAAGCAGTCAGCTGGTAAGCGCGAAAAGGAACAGCATCATACCGCCCTGTAGCATTAGTTTTAAAGGTTCTGTATGAAAGTTTTTGACTCCTCTTAAGCATAAAAATACCATAATATGTTTGTAGATATTTAAAAAAAACATGCTAAGTGAACATACTTGCTTATCTGAAAAACAATGCTAAAGTCAGATATTCTGCTTTGAAAATGCGAGTTACGTGCTGGAAAGCTGTCTTTGTTTTGGTTCTTTTAACCTGCCCACTGCCAGTTTAGCCAAGTATACTTCAACACCCCGGGTTGCCTTGGTGGAAAACATCATATTTGATTCATTCAGTCAGGAAAGGTCTCAAAGCATGCGTCCGTGACTGAAATGTGACCTCCGGTGGACAGTAGCAGCCTCTGAAATGAGACGCAGATTCAGAGTTCCACATTTGGTGGTTATTAATTAGCAAATAATATAAATATTATGAATGTGAAAATTAGGTGAGCAGGTTACACTGTAACCCTGTGTCCTAACAACACGCTACGTGACGAGATTTAAAGTGATAAGGAATTTGGCTGTTTGCACCAGCCGTAGAGCGACAAATTTAAATGCAGCCATTCAGAAGCACATAAAAGTGCACTTACTGCACTCCAACGAAATGGTAAGGTATATAATCTAATTAATACATCCTAAACCTCTTTAACATTATGAAATGTACATGCTGAATCACTGATATGTTGGTGTCGTCAATCTGGCAACCTGCGCTTGCGTGTGTTTTAAAGCAGGAGTGCAATACCTAGTTCAACCACTGAGTGTCAAACTTACATACTGCACCTTTAAATGCAGCCATATGTGCCTCTGGCTACATAATTCGTGCTCGAATGTATACAGGAGTACGTATTCACAATGAGCCTGTGTTGGTATTTTAGGTAAGTTTAGGTATGGATGTAATGATTTTTTTTTTTAAACAGATTGTTGACTATGATGGAGATAGAGATTTGGAGAATTTCTCAAAGTTCCTGGATAATGGAGGAGTTTTACCGAAAGAAGAGAGTAAAGAAGATGAAGATGATGATGACGACAATGATGATGATGAAGATAAGGTCAGTCAAAAGGCAGTAAATGACTTGCTTATTTAGCCTGCTATTAATGATTGACTAATTATTAATATTTATTGATTTGAATAAAATAGCTTGTGTGTTTCTTTCTGATTTTTTAGGCAACAGATGAATCAAAAGAAGAGTCACCAAAATCCACCAATGAAACAGACAAGGATGAGCTGTGAAAACAAGGCTTAAATCAAGCGATCAATGTGAGATTTATGCAACATGAGCCAGGCTGATGTCATTTTCTCTGCACTAGACAATTTGTACAAACTACAAATGTAATAAAAATAACATGTGAAGGTTTCTTCGTGGTCCTGGTCTACACAGGTTTATTTATTTCTCTGGTGCATTGCTTTAATGACATCTTAAACATTAGTGATAATTCATTTGATTGATAGAGTATAAATAGTTCAATCTTTTTGAGCTATTTTGCAAATAATATTTCCAATTATGCACGTTCCCTCTTATTTGTATGTCTAACAGGACAATTTAAAAATGTCCTCATATTTAGTTAGGAATTACATTTTTCACATAGTTTATGCCATATTTAAATTTGAAGGTGAATCTTTTTAGTTGTTTGGATTACTGAATATTATTATTGGTATAATTGTCATTTATTAAATGTTTTCTGTTTCACTGAAGTCATGATTAAGTCAAAACTGACACTATTTTGTTAGACCACATTGCTTTTCTTGAGGTAAACCATTATTCTGTGCAAGTTCATCCAAAAAAGGAATGTTTGTCTTGTTGTTCTTTAATCAAAGTCCAGTATTTGGCTTTATAAAATGATTGAATCACAAACAAATGATAGAATTTGTCTGGATTGAAGTCTAAATGATTAGTATTTGATATGTATGTTGTTTGTGGTGGCACATTTACAGTTTAAAAATAAAAAATAAAAAGGAATACATAAAATGTAAAAAAAAAAAAATCTATCACATTTTTACTGCAGTTTTTTCAACCTACTGTATTATCATGACAGAATGCAAGTTGTTGAAGGAAGTATAAAAAGGAAAACTGTGAAGTAGCCTACTCAAATGTCCTTTATATCTTTTTCATCCAGTTTTGTCGCTATAAAATTAACCTGAACAAGCAACTTTTGAAATTTGACCCATTGTGTGTTTTCCTGTGTTTTAATCCATTTGTTGATGCCAGAGGTTCTATTTTTACAGTAATTGACGATGATGATCAGTTCATTCATTAATGTCCTTAGCCGGACACTTATAATGCAACATACCAATTTAAGTTTCATTTCACAACCAACAAAGCTACAGCAAAAACTCTTTGATTACTACATTCCATGAGAGCAAATAAAGTAACGGCGGATCAATCAAAAACCAAAATTTTAACATGACAGTGTGTAGTACTTATTTCTCACCCTCACCCTACGGCATGCAAACTATGTAGCTTAAGGTCACATTCCACTTCATAGCAAAAGAAAACAGGGTTAAAGATGAACAGGTAGAGTGAGTCTTGCACTCCTGTCATTTAGGTTTCACCAATTGGGAGAATCAACACACAGGTAAGAATAATTCAGACAATAACACCTATTTAAATCCTTTTTCACTCTTATTTTGTGATGACAAAAGCATATTTTATGTAAGGTAAAACCAAGTATTGCATTTACATGGTTTGTAAATCATAATCTGGATGACTTTTCTTTAAGGGTAATTCCATAGTTAAAATAAACAGATATTAAATAATTTGGCAAACAGAATGCTCACTAGTTTACATAAATGTGAGAAATTTTGGTGGAAACACAATGTTAACACAAACGTGATGTATGTTTTTGTCTGAACGTCTGTCGAATAGTTTCAATTTTAGATCACGATCGCAACAGAGACTGCAATGCAGGTTTCAAAATCAAATAATTCATGTGGAGTATTTTTATCACGTACAGTAGATGATTAAAACATATTTTAGATTTGTAAAATACAATTTTGCACATAATTACAGAATAAGCTTCTTTTTATGGTTTTGATAGATTTGTTCTTTCTTTCGCTCTTTTCATTCCTAACATACTTTGGTTGCAACACAATGAAGAATTGAAAAGAGGCCATTGTCATTTAAACTTAAACACAATAATATGATACATGTATTTTTAAAATTAATAATTATGGATGATTTACAATGTAGAGTTAAATGTTTCTATAGTTATAAATATACATTAAGTATGCTCAATATAGTTGACCAATATGACCTACACTCACCAGCCACTTTATTAGGTACACCTTACAAGTACCAGGTTTGATCCCCTTTTGCCATCAGAACTGCCTTAATCCTTCATAGCATAGATTCAACAAGGTACTGGAAATATTCCTTAGAGATTTTGGTTCATATTGACATGATAGCGTCACGCAGTTGCTGCAGATTTGTCGGCTGCACATCCATGATGCGAATCTCCTATTCCACCACATCCCAAAGGTGCTCTATTGGATTGAGATCTGGTGACTGTGGAGGCCATTTTAGTACAGTGAACTCATTGTTATGTTCAAGAAACCAGTCTTATATGATTCGCGCTTTATCCTGCTGGAAGTAGCCATCAGAGGTGGGTACACTGTGGTCATAAAGAAATGGACAGGGTCAGCAACAATACTCAGGTAGGCTGTGGCATTGACATGATGCTCAATTGGTACTAATGGGCCTAAAGTGTGCCAGCAAAATATCCCCCACACCATTACACTGATACAAGGCAGGATGGATCCATGCTTTCATGTTGTTGACTCTAAATTCTGACCCTACCATCTGAATGTCGCAGCAGAAATCAAGACTCAGACCAGGCAACGTTTTTCCAATCTTCTATTGTCCAATTTTGGTGAGCCTGTGCCAATTGTAGCCTCAGTTTCCTGTTCTTAACTGACAGAAGTGGCACCTGGTGTAGTCTTCTCCTGCTGTAGCCCATCCGCCTCAAGGTTGGATGTGTTGTGCGTTCAGAAATGCTCTTCTGCAAACCTCAAGTGGTTACTGTTGCCTTTCTATCAGCTCGAACCAGTCTGCCCATTCTCCTCTGACCTCTGGCATCAACAAGGCATTTGCGCCCACAGAACTGCCACTCACTGGATATTTTCTTTTTTTCTCTGTAAACCCTAGAGATGTTTGTGCGTAAAAATCCCAGTAGATCAGCAGTTTCTGAAATACTCAGACCAGCCCATCTCGCACCAACAACCATGCCACGTTCAAAGTCACTTAAATCACCTTTCTTCCATGACCATGTCTACATGCCTAAATGCATTGAGTTCCTGCCATGTGATTGGCTGATTAGAAATTTGGGTTAATGAGCAGTTGGACAGGTGTACCTAATAAAGTGGCCGGTGAGTGTATATACTCAGCTTAAATTATTAATATGACAAGTCAAAATACAAACAAAAGTAAATATTGTAAGTATTATTAATAATAATATTTTTATAATTTACAAATAAATTATGCATATAAAACATTATACACATTGTCTATGCACAGCTGGTAAAAAAAAGAAAGAATTTGTTCTGTCAAATATATTTAATATCATATATTCAATCACATATTGTTTTGTCAGATTCAGTATCAGATGGCTTGCACTGATGAATCTGGCACCAAATCCCCACCACCTTCATACAATAACATGGATGAGATTCCTCTTTATGATGAAATAATACCTCCACCACCATCCATCAAAACTCCTGCCACACCACCACCCGCCTACAATGATCCCAGTAAGAGCTGCAGTTGCTGAGGTCCAAGCTTATGTCTGGTTTATGTCAAAATTAATAGCATAGATTAATATATTTTATATATTTACAGACATTCCTCAAGGGATTCCTTTAAACGCATGTACAGGAGGACCAAACCCTTATCCGATCCTCAACCAGCCTACTCAAATAGCAGCGGTGACACAACAACAACAACAAGGTGAGTGCAGTGCAATCAAGAATTAATAATTAAACTCAGAACATTATTATATATGTATTGTATACTTATATATGCACACTGTGCACAGTACTGTATATGTACATTTTACTGTGTCATTGCATGAAATACACATGAATGACATATTTCAACAATGCATAAACCATATTTTGAATTTGTAAAAGAAAATTTAGGCTTATATGACAACATAATAACCTTCTATTGTAATGGTTGTTATAGTTTTAACTGATTTTTCTTTTCATTTCTAACATACTTTGGTGGTAACGCAATAGTATAAAACCCAAGCATTATATTAATGCAATGTTCACCATTTGTAGAGAATAATTAGTGCTGAGTTTTTAATTTTGTTTCTCATTACTTATACTTAAGTTATACATCCCAGATAGCACACATGCGTCACAGAGACGTCTACTGGACATCCGCGTTTTCATCTGGGAGACGTCTTATTTAGGGCGTTTGCTCATCTGAACACATATATGATAAGCTCAAGTATTTTTCACTCAAAAATAATACAACAGCTGAAGAATCATTTGTAGAATTTTATGATATTATATTATAATTTATATTTTTCAACAAAGCCAATTAAAAATTTCAGGAGTTCAAGATTCATCATATAGACGGTGTATAGAGGAAGAAGACGCCATATTAACAAATAAAAACGTTCGATGGAATGTGATGATTAGCAGATGTTACAATCTTTCAAAGACGTCTCTGCAGTGTACGTGTGCTATCTGGGATATAACAAAAATGGCAACTACTCACTGTAAAAAGTCAAAACTTAAACAAATTACTTCAACAGTTTTCAGTAATTAAATTAAAACAACATAATTTTTTTAGGTTGATATTTTTAGTGCTCTAGAAGTCCTGAATTCTTTCAAATGGGTTGAAACCATTGAATTAACTTTTACAATGATTTGAAACAAAAATTTTACCCATTTTAACCAAGAGTCGATTGAAACAGAGTGTATTAATCAGGAGAAGTTTTGCTTTCATGTTAATATTATGTATTTACAAGATAACTCTTTGTGTAACTCCAAAATGGCACTTTGGACAGCAGTCGAGAACCACTAGAGTCTATAATCACGATCTGCTTTCCCGCGCACGCTCCAGAAGATGGCAGCAAGTGACTTTCTTTCGATTTGTTCAGAACATAGGTTCAGACACACTGCTGTTTGTGGTCTGAAATTATGTTTAATTAAGTAAAAAATTATTAAATAAATTATTTAACCTCTTTATGAAACTTTTCGTAGCACAAACACACTCCAGAGATCCAGAGATTTAAAGGCCCAGTCCCGCCAAAATGATCATCATGACTCACCCTCAAGATACAAGTTTCTTTCTCGCCAAAGCTAGCCTACTGGTACACTTTATCTCGTTAAAATAATAATACTAATATTATACAATATTTAAAAGGACAATTCAACTTAATCTTCTATGAATAAGTAAATACAGTCTACTTACAACAGCTCCTGTTGGAAATTAAAACACGTGCATGTTAGATGGCGCATCACGTCTGCGTGTAATTTAGCACGTCATTGCGCATGCGTGTGCGTGCATATATGTCTTCATGATAGGGGACATTCTACCAGAAACTTACATTTTTACTTATAAAAAACGTGTCAGGGCCTGACTTAAGCTTGTCGTCCTCAAAAAAAGCAGACAAAAACAAGCATAAAATCATACAATTCTATGATAGAAGGCATCATTGACCACTGTCAGCTTCTTCTCCGTCAAATGATGTCACTTCATGGCCTTGATCGTGTATTGCACGCATTGCTTGTTAGATTTAATGCAAATGCGACAGGACTGACAGGGGGACAATTGTAAATTTATTTCTATTATATATTTGTAGTATTTATTTGTAAAATTCATTTATAATTTCACGTTTTTAATCAATTGATGTGAACGATAACAATTTAAACCTGCTATTTCTGATGTATTTCCCCCCCTAAATAACAGTTTTCATTCATTCATTCATTCATTTTCATTTCGGCTTAGTCCCTTTATTAATCTGGGGTCGCCACAGCAGAATGAACCGCCAACTTATCCAGCATATGTTTTATGCAGCGGATGCCCTTTCAGCTGCAACCCATCTCTGGGAAACATCCATACACACCCATTCACACTCATACACTACGGACAATTTAGCTTACCCAATTCACCTGTACCGCATGTTTTTGGACTTGTGGGGGAAACCGGAGCACCCGGAGGAAACCCACGCCAACACAGGGAGAACATGCAAACTCCACACAGAAACGCCAACTGACCCAGCCGAGGCTCGAACCAGCGATCAGCGACCTTCTTGCTGTGAGGCGAACGTGCTACCCACTGCGCCACTGTGAGGCCATAACAGTTTTTAGCATAACAAAAGTATTAAAGCTGTATGTTCAATTGGGCTGAGGACAAGAACAATGACAGAGTTTGTAAAGTGTAAAGTGTTTTTAATAAAGAAAAGAAATCTGAGAACCAAATGAATGACATATTCAAGAAGGTCGCTGGATCAAGCACCGGCTGGGTCAGTTGGCGTTTCTGTGTGGAGTTTGCATGTTCTCCCCGTGTTCGCATGGGTTTCTTCCGGGTGCTCCGGTTTCCCCCACAAGTCCAAAGACATGCGGTATAGGTGAATTGAGTAAGCTAAATTGTCCATAATGTATGATTGTGAATGAGTGTGTATGGATGTTTCCCAGTGATGGGTTGCGGCTGGAAGGGCATCCGCTGCATAAAACATATGCTGGATAAGTTGGCGGTTCTTTCCACTGTGGCGACCCCAGGGACTAAGCCGAAAAAAAAATGAATGATCGAATGAAATCTGAGAACCGAATGAATGACATATTCCTTTGCAGAACAACTCACAGAAATCAACCATCAGTCCATTTTAGAAATTTTTGGGATGAAATACTTTTTATTCACTGTATTTGTGTTTGTATTTCAGGGACAGATAATGTTCGTTTCTGGTAGAATGCCCCATAGCCTGGCAATATTTCACTTACAAACAAAAAAAAGAAACATATATGTTATAGTGAAAGTAACCATGTAAATGTTTTTTAAATGTGTAAGTGCCCCCCAAACCCCCAACGAAAAGTCAACTTTAAATAATGTTGCATTAATTTAACTGAAAATAACAGTGAGCCACATTGGTTCTTGCACGTTAATACAGTCAAATGACTTTTTTAGTGTTTCAAAGATTACCAATTGTCTTATAGGTTGGGACTGACATGTGTGTAATGAAATTATGACAGAATTAAAATTTTGGGGTGACCTTACCCATTTACTGTCTACTGGATGACCGTAAAATCAAAAGTTGTACTGCATACTGTGTGTTGTGTTGACTGAATCTCATCAGCACTGTTTTTTTCTCTACTGAAGTGTTTGTGCAGCAGTCGCTGAATCCTGTAGCCCCGCAGGTGATCGTGGTTCAGCCACAACAAAGCACTACTTTAGATGACACACCAGCATCCATTGTGTGCAAGTATTGCCGTCAGAGCATCGTCACTCATGTGGAGTATAAACCTGGTTTAATTTCATGGCTTATGTGCATCTTAATAAGTTTCCTTGGGTAAGTGAAGCATTGGTAAAGATGCTCAATATCAATGCATATCTTTTTTTTTATCTGCCATTTCTTACTGCACCTCACTGTCTTCATTACATTGTTTTACAGGGGGATTTGCGGATGTTGTGTCATCCCATTTTTTGTCAGAGGGTTTCAGGACGCCTATCACTCCTGTCCTTCCTGCAACAGGCACTTAGGAATCTACACCCGCAAATGACCCTCCAAACTCTTGCAGATGCAAAAGCAAAATATAAAACATCATACTTGTATTTTACAAAATCATTATAGATATCTAATTAAATTTCAAGCAACACTGAATTAAAACAATTATGATGCAAACATATCTGAATATACTTACAGGTTGTAAACTCAGTATGTAAGTTAATTTTAATGTATTAATTTTATTTTTTTTAATATTTTACAGTCTAGTTCAGCATGTAAATACTATATAATTCTAATTATAGTAACTGGGTGATAACTAGGTGCCTGCGCTAACCATGAGCCAACCCTAAACTTAACCATAACTTTGTAAAAGTAACCTTACATTACCTACAGTAGTACTTTTTTATAACTACGCAGTAAGCACATGCAAATGCACATTTTGTAAAATAAAGTGCAGCACATTTATTTTATTCTCCGTCACGCTGTACACTGCATGTGTTGGATGTCAATCATTCGGGACACAGACTGACGTGCGATGACGCAATTGAGAAGAGCCCCAATCTCAGTTTGAAAATCAGTTTGGGATGGCCGGCATTTCGTGTGAACTTGAGCTGTGTTTGACATTTGTTTTCTCTGCGTTTAAGCACACACAAAAAACATCTCTTATGTAAAATTATTTTGAATGTAATGTAAATAAACAAATACAGCTCTGCAATAAAAAAATTGTGGGCCTATTTTTTTTTTCACTTTAACTTTTGAACTTTTTGAACTGTAAAGACTTTCAACAAGTATTTTGCAAGTGTTGTCATATATATATATATAATGTATACTTATTTTAACTTAAAAAGCAATGTACAAAAAAAATGTGTGTGCACATCTTATACTTCACAATAAGTCAGTCCAGTAAATCTGATAAAGAAGCGTAGTTGTCACCATCTTATTTGCATATATTTATTCAAATCATGATGGCAAACAGCAACAAACAATGCACTTAAATTTCCCGAAACTAAAATTCACTAAATGTACCTCACCCAAAGATCACTGAAAAAACTATTACACACATCTGTACTGATATTTGCAGAGGGATACAGAGTACTAAGAATGTTTTTAACACACATCACAATACGAGCTTATCACAAAATTATTATTAAACTGGTCATTAAATTGACAGCAGTGAGTAGACAGATATTACCACCACCACTAACAAACATAACTGACAGTCTGCTAGATGCAATGTGTACTTAAATTGTCCCCTAAGAAAACATCCTACACAACCCGAGACTTCTGGATTCAGGGCTCTTCTCCCCTGTCTAGTGCATCCTCCACATGGTCATTAGCAAAGTTAATCATATTTTTCAGTGCATCCAAAATCAGAATATCCACTGTGGCATCCGTGGCATTTTCCTCATGGTAGTTTTTCACAGGAAAAATGCAGCTCACAGGAACTCCCAGCCTGACAGAAC
>CAIGQW010050752.1:16730-31342 GCA_903798125.1 Danio choprae
AGAGTAGTTTTTTCTCAGGAACTGTATTAAGCAGTACTTAGAAAAATGTGTACTTGAGTGCTGTATCGGTACTTTTACTGCGCTATTTTAATTCCACCTTTAGTGGCTTCTTTATTTGTTTATTTTGTTCTTGTCTACAGTGATTGGACAAGAATCACCTATGAATCGTCCTATGCTAATGAGGGAGAGATGGTCACTAGTGGTCACTTTCCCCCTCTGATGACACGTACAAATGGAGAATGTCAATCAAAGTGTTTTTGCAGTTTCTGTTTTTATCAAGTCTGATTATAATAAAAAGAAACAATACATTTTTACCACTAGAAGCTGGTTATATTCACACACTGCTGACACACAACTGTGTTTAAACCCCTTAAAAAAGTCATTTTTGCATAATAGCTCCCCTTTAAGACACATTGACTCTACTTGCACTACATTATTTGACAATTATTAGTACTTTTACTTGAGTATGATCTTTCACTACTCATTCCACCATCGGTTTGGCGCAACATGATACTAAATAAAGACAGAGTTTCCAAATTGGATTTATAATTGCTTTAAAATGCTAAACTCCACAGCAGCCTGATACTCTGTGGTTTGGTATAATCCACCCTTTATTGAATTTGCTGGAAAAAAAGCACAGCCCTCTCAAAAACACTCATTCACTCCAGTCACGTCACGCTTGATTCAACAACACCATTAGCACCCAGTTTAAAAGTATTTTTATCAAACAGATTCGCTTCATGTGGATGTAAATGGAGTGTGGAGGAGGACAGCGCTGCGTGTGGCGTTTGTTTTTTTGTTTTTGGCTCCTTCTGGTCTTTCCAGGAAATGCTCATTCAATAGTTTAATTCCTGCAGTTTCCACCGGCCTGCTGCATAAATGATCTGACAGTAAAACACTGCTGTATTTTCCTCTTTTACTATCTGAAGCCACTGAACACACACCGAGGCCCTGCTGGGAATGACTGAACATCACTTTCCTCAACATCTTTTACATTGGTTTATGTGAGATAGGAGTAAAAAAAAAAAACAAGTTAGACACAAACGAATAACACTGAATAATAGGAACATTTGAATTTGTGCAGAAATCAAGGCCACGTTTCAGTTTGTTTCACTGTAAATAAATAGATTTTGGACAGACATTTATACACTCACCGGCCACTTTATTAGGTACACCTGTCCAACTGCTCGTTAACGCAAATTTCAAATCAGCCAATCACATGGCAGCAACTCAATGCATTTAGGCATGTAGACATGATCAAGACAATCTGCTGCAGTTCAAAGCGAGCATCAGAATGGGGAAGAAAGGTGATTTAAGTGCCTTTGAATGTGGCATGGTTGTTGGTGCCAGATGGGCTGGTCTGAGTATTTCAGAAACTGCTGATCTACTGGGATTTTCTCAGTTCTGGTGGCGCAAATGCCTTGTTGATGCCAGAGGTCAGAGGAGAATGGCCCGACTGGTTTGAGGGTTTTAAAAACACACAAATAAACCATTTTAAGCAACAAACTGTTGAACTGGCATTACCTTAATATATCAATTTGGTGTATAAAGCCTTGCCAAAGGGGGCGCCAGCACCTCTCATACACAGTCAGACAGAACTGGACTACAACAAACCATCAGTCAATTACGAAATAAACACATTTCATGAAAATGACTGATTGTTTTTTCAGGTAAGACCCTAATTTCTTAGCTTGAGACCATGGCAACCATGCCACATTCAAAGGCACTTAAATCACCTTTTTTCCCCATTCTGATGCTCGGTTTGAACTACAGCAGATCATATTGACCATGTCTACATGCCTAAATGCATTGAGTTGCATTGAGCATTTTTAAAGATATGCTCATTTTACAACTCCCCTGCACTAAAACAGTCTTCGGGTCTGGCAAGAGCACTTTTAGCTTAGCTTAGCTTAGCATAGATCATTGAATCAGATTAGATCATTAGCATCTTGCGCAAAAATGACCTAAGAGTTTTAATAATTTTCCTATTTAAAGCTTGACACTTCTGTAGTTACATCGTGTACAAAGACTGACCGAAAACTTGCTATTTTCCAGGCTGATATGGCTAGCAACTATACTCTCATTCTGGCAAAATGATCTCCAGCCAGATAACAAGATAACATTGCTGCATAATATCATTGCGCCCACTGTAGCCATCGTACGGCAGCAAATTGCCTTGATTATTACTCTAGAATGAGAATAGAGTTCCTAGACAATATTTCCGACAATAAAAATAAAACAAAAATACTTTTTTTTTTTTGAGCGAGGTGCTAATGGTCTAACCTGATTCAATGATTTATGCTAAGCTAAGCTAAAAGTTCTCCCACCATACCCAAAGATTGGCTGAATGGACTCAAAAATGGTACAACGCAACTGTTTAACTCTTGGAGAGTTGCAAAAGAAGAATAATGTGTAAGAATAATAAAAGTAGAGTGTTCCTTTAAGAAAGAAAATAACATCTGGGATGACGAGTGGTGAGTAAATGACCAGTACATTTTTCTTCTGGAAGAAAAGACAATTCTTTAACCTGCTAAACAATTTGCTAACCACTGAGCCACCGTGCCACCCTTCTCTACTACCACTGACTGTTTTTTTTTTCCTACACAGGTCTCAATAAATCCAACTTGACTGAATCTGACTTTATTTCTCCCAGTCTCGCTCTCTCTGGTGGCATTTAGTCTTCTCTACTATCCATCACTGACACACTGCAGTCCATCTGCAGACATCTCCTCTGTCAAACGTGAGCAGCTCTGCCTCAAAGAAACGGAGAAAACACCACGATACCGTGCTTTGCAATCCCTATGACTCAGCCAACGCTAATAAATCAGTAATGCATGTTAGGGATGCACAATATATCGCGAAACAAAACACGATAATAGTACAGTTGAAGTCAGAATTATCAGCCTTCCTGATTTATATTTTTCCCCAATTTCTGTTTAACCGAGAGACAAATTTGTTCAACACATTTCTAAACATAATAGTTTTAACAACTGATTTCTTGTATCTTTGCCATGATGACAGCACATAATAGTTGACAATATATTTACTAGTATTCAGCTTAAAGTGACATTTAAAGGCTTAACTAGGTTAATTAGGGTAAAGTTAGGGTAATTAGGCAAGTCATTGTATAACAGTGGTTTGTTCTGGAGACAATGCAAAACTAATATTGCTTAAGGGGGCGAATAATATTGACCTTAAAATGGCTTAAAAACAATTAAAAACTGCTTTTATTCTAGCCGAAATAAAACAAATAAGACAAAAGAAAAAATATTATAGGAAATACTGTGGAAAATCTGTTGCAGAAAATCTGTTCAACATCATTTGGGAAATATTTGGAAAAGAAAAGAAACTTCACAGGAGGGCGAATAATTCTGACTTTAACTGTAAATGCAAAATATATATCGCAGACATCTGTGATACATTACATTTATTTAACGTATTGGTTGTTTATCTAAATTTGACCAATCAGATGAATCTTTAGCCCCGCCTCCCAAATAAATGCTGCTCTGCTATTGGCTGGAGCCCAAAGCTAAAAATAAACACTAATGGGTGGAGTCAAGACGAGAGAGGAAAATGACAAGAGCCAATCAGAGTCTGAATATCTGCTGAGGTTTTCAATCAGCCATAGTGTTTCAAAAACTAAGAGATCTATCATACTATAAGCTGGTCTAAAATCAATTGTGTAGGTTTTATTTGTTAATTACAGAGTGTGTTAGTGTTATGCACCTATGCAGGTCCAAAATGTGCATGATCATTGCTTATTACACACACATGGATGTACAGCAGTACACAAATATCTTTAAATATGAAATATTAAAGGATTAAAATGTAGAAATATATATTATTTCTACATAAATGTAAAAATCACTACCTCCTGCCATGTCTTTTTCACCTCGGGGGGCTTGTAGTCAGTTTATTCATGACAATTTACATTTTTTTAGTGTGTGTGTGTTCCACCTGGTGGGTTTTAGAGAGGTATGCATTAGGGCTGTGCGATATGGGCAAAAGAAACCTATCACGATTTCCTTCAACAATTTTGAGATTTAGATTTTATGTCTCTCCTTTGTCTCTCGGCTGGCCTGGGAACGCCTCGGGATCCCCCCGGAGGAGCTGGAGGAAGTGTCTGGGGAGAGGGAAGTCTGGGTTTCTCTCCTAAGACTGATGCCCCTGCGACCCGGCCCCGGAAAAGCGGTAGAAAATGAATGAATGAATGAACGATTTTAATCACAATTTTGACACACACAGACATTTTAATGTGAATCTGAAACATATTTCCAAAGAAAAACAATTATATCTTTATCAAACATTTCTCCAAAACAGACATATAGCAAAAAATAAAATAAAAATCACCTATTAAAGATGTAACAAATAATCTCTAGAACAGACCTATGACAAAAACAAATAAATAGACTACTGTGTGTGTGTATGTGTGTAAGGCTTAAGTAAGGCTCAGATGTTCTGCTTGACCACATATCAGAAGTAGTTGCATGTACGTGTCCACAGGTTGTTGTTTTTTTGCCATGCATAGATCATAGTCCTATTTGTGATGCTGCTGCGAAATAGGCCGTTCACATATCGCATCTTTTCCACGCACAAGTCCGTTATTTCCAATGGAGGCACAGGAAGAGAAGGAAGCTACACGCTTTTAGACGCAATATATGAGTGACTTACAAATTACTTGGTTCTGCGATACATCAGCCTTCCTGTTTCCAAAGTAATGCCACACCATGTAGACTTTTTATGGCACCATGTCCTCCTGTGCTGAACTCATCATGCAGGCTATTTGTCATTAAGCTCAGTCTCCTGTTCTCGCGCTCTGTTTAGGCGCACTGCGTTATGGTTGGTTCAAATAGCATACTGCGGGAAAATCGAGCAGTAAGGCGATTTAGAAATCGGGCATGTCCAAATTGCAATTTCGATAAGACTCCAATTAATCGCACAGCCCTAGTATGCATCACTATATAGGGGCATAGGTATAGGAAGTGTTTTTGGATATAACCACACTTCATTGTTATTGTTCATTTATTAATTGGCTGGTAATTAGAACTAATTTAAGAAATAGTTTTGAAACAAATCTTTGTGCATAACAAACAAATCCACCACTGTTTCCCGATCCACAGTAGAATGTAAGAGGCTCATTCTGTAGATGGTATTTAACTATTTTCATAGTAATGAAGCATTAAATTTTTTTACTTACAAAATCCGCCATATAAATAGCGAATGTGCCATGGTGCGACAGTACTGACTCTTAAAGGGAATGGGAAATGAGACTCTGATTGGTTTGATGCACGTCATACCCAAAACACACCCATAAGTCATTAAGACAATAAGCACAACCCTTTTAGACCAGGCGCCTGGTGCACAGACTATTTTCCCCCTTCTTAAAATAGCAAAACTTCTTTAAACTTTGCACTTAGATAGTTAAAATAAAGCCCTATTTCCGACCTCAGTTTTAAAAGTAAAACGTGTAAGGGCACATTTTTTTCATGTATTTTGGTCCTGTGTTCACATCCAACCATTTTGGAGAGGGGTTCACTCGGCAATACAGGACATCACAGGAAAAACGTTTTATTTTCTCCCCCTCACTTTTTTTGTTGAATGACATTCCTGAAGACCTTTTTGACTCAGACCTCAAACCTCTGTTTACAGCTCTTACATTTCTGGCTAAGAAATGTATATTACTAAAATGGTCTACTTCTCAAATTCCCAAGTAGATTTCTCAGTTGTCAGTCGTTCTTCCTTTGGACAAATTCACTTATTACCTCAACCACAAATTCAGGAGACTTTGGGAACCTCTCCAATCCTTCCTACACAAACTCTGAAGTTTTTATTTTAAGAGAGTTCTGGCTTCGTTTGTTTTGATTTATGCCTTTTGTTCAACATTTGTACATTTTATTTAATCGGCATCGCTTGGGGTTTGTTTGCTTGTTTATTTGTCTGATTGTCTTTGCCTTGGTTGATTGAACTATTTGAAATTCCTTAATAATAATAAAAAAAATGTATCCCTAAATGTTTGCACCTTGACAGTTTTTTAGTCTAAACTAGAATTAATTACATTTGAAAATAGCATTTTTCTAGGGAAATGTTATATTGTAAGCAATATCGTTATCGTAATACTCGATAACAACATCGCATACTCTTTCCAGTATTGTGCAGGCCTAATACACGGGCATTATGTTCATATGCCTGACATTTGAAAAGGTCAGCAGCACCTATTGTTTCAGAAGCACACAGTGGCTGTTTAAAGTCCAGCATGGAGGCGGATGATGAGGGATTAATACATGATGCATCACTCAGTGCCTCTCAAACACAGCTTCATTAACCCCGCACCGTGTTTTTATGCTGCTCTACATGTGCAAACTGCTGATATTAACGCCCTCAATATATTATCCACAAAGAAGAGGACTTATTATATTAGTAATGCGTAATAATGTAATAAAAATGTCTTATTGCTACGCTTATTGATTATACTGCAGTCTACTATTATTCCTATGATTGTGTTTTGCGTATGTCATACATGCTGAGCTTGTTAAAGTCAGCCATAAAGAGTTTACACGACTTTAAAAAAAGAGGTTAAAAGTTAATTTATGAGTTAATAATTAAAGTTGAAATGTTTTAGTCGCTTATTTAATACATTTTTGGTAATAATGAATGATTATACATAAATTAACAGTTTTTTTTTTACTATAAATTAAAGATTTAGCCTTATTTTGATGCCTGTGTCACATTATAGTCACAGAAGTGGTTTAATTTACTTTGAAGGAATACTAAATGTAGGTAAAAGTGTCTACTTCATTCATTCATTCATTCATTCATTTTCCTTCGGCTTAGTCTCTGATTTATCAGAGGTCGCCACAGCGGAATGAACCGCCAACTATTCTGGCATATGTTTTACACAGCGAATGCCCTTCCAGCCACAACCCAGTACTGGGAAACACCCACACACACTCATTCACACGCACACACACTCATACACTACCAATTTAGTTTATTCAATTCACCTATAGCGCATGTGTTTGGACTGTGGAGGAAACCCACGCCAACATGGGGAGAACATGCAAACTCCACACAGAAATGCCAACTGACCCAGCCGGGACTCAAACCAGCGACCTTCTTGCTGTGAGGCCACAGTGCTAACCACTGAGTCACCATGTCTACTTTAAAGTTTCAGATACTTTTTATGAACATAAAATGTCAAATCATTATGAAAGTATCATCATAATTTAGCATAACAGATATATTAGTGTAAAAAAAAAAAATTCTAAGATGTACATATCAAAATCTTTAAGAAGTGTAAAATATGTATAATTTATATAATTATTTATTTATTTTAACCATCATTTGACAAATGCTTAACACTTAGTGTTTAGAAAGAAAGTGGCAATTGTGGTAAGGCAATCACAGCAAAAGTCTATCAAGGTCATAATATTTTGCTCAGAAATATAATTTTTTTAAAGACACATTCGAATGTGGAGAGAAAATGAGCCGTATTACACTTTAATGGTTTGATGCTTTAAAGCCTCTTTTAGTCCTTGACCCATATATATATAATTGATGCCCGAATTAATAATTAAATTAGCCATTAAGACTGCATTAATATTTGCTTTGCCTTTCTAAAGGGCACTTCTTGCTTTTTTAATGTCTAGTTGAAAACCCAATGCTTTCCTATTCAGTGTCATTACAAATGTAAAGGAAACACTTTAATTTGTCACTATTCAAACACTGCCTTATTATTACATACTATTAAGATATTAACTGTTTATTAGCACTTACAAAGTATGATCTTATTTTACATCCCTAATCCTGCCTAATACATACAGTAAACCCAGCTACTACCTTACTAACTAATAACAAGCAGCAAATTATTAGTTTATTAAGCTATTAGTCTTAGTTAAGGGTTTGTTAATGGCGTGAATTGGGATTTAAAATAAAGGGTAACACTTTACAGTAAGGTTGTATTAGTTAAAGCATTGACTAACATGAATAAACAATGAACAATGCATTTATTACAGTATTTGTTCATGTTAGTTAACATTAGTTAATGAAAATACAGTTGTTCATTGATATTAATGTTAACTCACAGTAAATGCAAGCATGAATTTGGATGTTAATAATGCATCAGTAAATGTTGAACTATGATTAATAAATGCTGTACATGTTCATAATTAGTTTGTGTTACTAAATACATTAACTAATGAAACCTTATTGTAAAGTGTGACCTTATAAAGTGTTACCAATTTAGAAGACTTACTGTTATCAACAAAGCTGTGCGATTTTAAGTCATAAAAAATCTATTAAATATAATAAAAAATTTATTAAATAAATGTAAGTAAAATAAAATAAAATGTAATAAAATAAAATAAATAAAAATAAATGAAGTTAAATAAAATAATTAAAATTAAATTTAAATAAAAATAAATTAAATTAAATTAAGTAAAATTTAATTAAATAAGTAAAAAATTTAATTAATTAAAATAAAATAAGTTAAGTTAAATTAAAATAATAAAAATAAAATTGAAATAAATTACATTAAATTAAATTAATTAATTAAAATAAATTAAATTAAGTCAAATTTAATTAAATTAGTTAAAATTAAATAAATAAATGAAGTTAAAATAATTAAAATTAAATAAAATTAAATAAAATAAGTAAATAAATAAAATTAAATAAAAATTAAATAATAAAATTAACTGAATTGAAGCATGCAGTACAATGAGAGTGAATGTCCCGAACTCAACTCAAACATGAATGCGTGAGAATCTGCAACTCCTGCTGAACTTTTAAAAGTGTCAGCTCTGATCTGAGAACAGTCTGAACGTCTGAGCGTTTCTCTCCCACAAGCCCTTTTCATCAGTGTCTCTCATATTTAGACTGCTATCAGATGCTGACATTTAGATGAATGTTGAGCCTCAGGAGTGAATCTAACCTTTCTGCTCTCAGACAGCACAGCGTCAACCACAATGTGTGTGTGTGTGTGTGTGTGTCAGATCTCTCACAGATCATCCTGATATCACTTGTCTACTTGTGAGTGTGGGAGAATCCACCACTTTTCTTCAGTCTGATGGAATTTCAATATGATACACAATACTATTTTTGATATTATTTGAAATATTGCTACAGCATTAATTACAATATTTATGTCTTAAAGGGGACCTATTATGCCATTTTTTACAAGGTGGAGTTTTGGTGACTGTCGCTTTAAATTCAAATGATATTGCGCTCTTTTCAAAAGAGGGTGGAGCTACAGATGCCTGTGTGTCAGCATAGTGGCAGATTCAAAAACAAGACTAACGTCCTATGCTAATGAGGGTGAGATGGTCACTAGTGGGAGGGGCTTTCCCCCTCTGATGAATAGCTGTTTTATGCACGTACTGAAACTCCCCTTTTTATGCAAACCCTTCCCTCTTTCGCCACTCCCACCTAAACAAAGTTGGACTCACCCACTTTCCTTTCAAACTAGAGGTGTGAAAACACCCTGTTGAGACCGGGGGCTTTCATGACCGTTTAATAAATGAGTGTTTTGAATGTACCTGAAGCCGACGATGGGGAACTCTTTACAGATGTTGCACTTGGCCTGGTGTTTTGCCGTCTCTGCCGCCGCCACTCTGTGCAAAACCGGCAACCAAACCATAGACTGCGGCTCCAGCCTCATCCAATCAATAAACTGCCTCGGCTCCAGCTCAACCTTATTGGTCACCTGAGGAAAAACAGACGAAAAACGGCAGCCAATCAGAGATGGATTCCCGGAAGCCCATAAATAGCTGGAGAGAATGACTCGTAAACAATGCAGGCCGCATGAAATCAAGAATATTTTGCTCGCAGACCATCATAAATGACTGTCATCCGCACGGCTGCTTTTATAGAGATATGACAGCCTCATAAATATTTCCAGCGTTCAGAGAATTCTGTGATGCTGGCTGTAGTCGCTGGCTTATTTTAGCCTGCACAATGCTAGGAATGTTAGCTAATGGGAATGAATATTTCAGCGTGTCATAATGAAGCATAAAGGTTCAATACAAGTTCAGTTTCAAGCTCCTCACAAAAAAATGTGTGTGTATGTTAATGAAGAGATTCTGACATGAGGTGATAAAGACACAACAAAAGTACACAAAGAGAAGTCAGAATGATTCGCCCTCCTGTGCATTTTTTGTTCTTTTTTAAATATTTCCCAAATAATGTTGAACAGATTCAGGAATTTTTCACAGTATTTCCTATAATATTTTTTTCTTCTGGAGAAAGTCATATATGTTTTATTTCGGCTAGAATAAAAGAAGTTTTAATTTTTTTTAAAGTCATTTTAAGGTCAATATTATTAGCCCCCTTAAGCAATATTAGTTTTGGATTGTCTCCAGAACAAACCACTGTTATACAATTCATTCATTCATTCATTTTCATTTCGGCTTAGTCCCTTTATTAATCTGGGGTCGCCACAGCGGAATGAACCGCCAACTTATCCAGCATATGTTTTACGCAGCAGATGCCCTTCCAGCTGCAACCCATCTCTGGGAAACATCCATACACACCCATTCACACACATACACTACGGACAATTTAGTCCACCCAATTCACCTGTACCGCATGTCTTTGGACTTGTGGGGGAAACCGGAGCACCCGGAGGAAACCCACGCCAACACAGGGAGAACATGCAAACTCCACACAGAAACGCCAACTGACCCAGCCGAGGCTCGAACCAGCGACCTTCTTGCTGTGAGGCGAACGTGCTACCCACTGCGCCACTGTGAGGCCCACTGTTATACAATGACTTGCCTAATTACCCTAACTTTATCCTAATTAACCTAGTTAAGCCTTTATATGTCACTTTAAGCTGAATACAGTAAGTGCATCTGTAAACTCGTGTTTTTACACCCTGAGGAATGGGCTGAAATTATTCTCTCTGTGCTATTGTCAGAACACCACAGATGCGGTCCATGCCTCTTGTTTTGACCCTGTAATTCTCATACTTCAGTTACGCCAAACAAACAAGACAATGGCAAATAAACCATCAAATAAGACAGTGATTAAAGGATTTTGGCAGGCGTTCTCCTGTAGTACGGCAGCAACATTCTTGGCAAGGAAGTCGGCGGTGAAACACACTGATGGAAGAGTCATTAAATGTCACTTAGCATTGACAAACACACACACATGCACGCGCACACTCTTGTATATATGGTTTACGAGGACTCTCCATTGGCGTAATGGAATTTATACTGGAAAAAACACTTATTATATAGTAAGTCAAATTTATTTATATAGCACTCTGTGATTTTCTTTTTCTTTTTCAAATATTTCCCAAATGATGTTGAACAGATTCAGGAATTTTCCACAGTATTTCCTATAATATTTTTTTCTTCTGGAGAAGGTCTTATTTGTTTTATTTCGACTAGAATAAAAGCAGTTTTAAATTTTTTTTAAGCCATTTTAAGGTCAATATTATTAGCCCCTTAAGCAATATTTGCTTTGGATTGTCTCCAGAACAAACCACTGTTATACAATGACTTGCCTAATTATCCCAACATTAACCTAATTAACCTAGTTAAGCCTTTAAATGTCACTTTAAGCTGAATACTAGTGTCTTGAAAATATTATGTACTGTCATCATGGCAGAAATTGTGGAAAAAAATATACAGGAGGGCTATTAATTCTGATTTCAACTGTAGATCAAAAAAGGTTAAAGTTCAAGTACAAATCCCACCAAAAAATGTATAACCATTCACCATACTGGTCCTTAAAAGCTTGTCCAAAAAGATGTGCCTTTAAATGTTTGTTTTTTTAAGTTCAACGTTGGAGCCACGACACTAAAAACACGGTAACCTTTAGTCTTAAGACGTTTTCTGGGAATAGCTAAAATATCTTGGCCAGAAGACCTCAGAAACCAGCCACAGAACTCTGACCATGCAGAGCTCTATATGTAATAACCAGAATCTTACAATTATCTCTAAAACTAATAGGAAGCCAGTAAAGGGCCTTAAGCACAGGAGTAATGTGCGATCTCCTACTGGTGTTGGTTAAAAGCCTTGCTACTTGCAATCGCTCCATAGATGATTTGTTCAGACAAGTGTCCAGAACATTACAATAGTTCAACTGTGAAGAGATAAAGGCATGGAAAAGCATCTCCATCTCCTCTTTCAAAATCTTATTTCAAATTTTTTCATTGTTCCTAGGTGAAAAAAAAACATGTGCGAACAACATGCAACTTAACATGACTATCAAAACATAAAGCTCTATCAAAAATGACACTCAGATTTCTAAAGTCATTGCAATTTGAGGATGACAGACTGACAAAGACTTGCCTAATCTGTGGGGTGATGCTATTAGGAGAAAAATTTACTTCTCAGTTTTATCAGGATTAAGTTGTCACACATCCTTTTGTTAATGTAGACTAAACAATCCTGTGGAGGGACTAGAGATTATCTAGTCTCTCAGGACTAAAAGAAAAATACAACTACACATCATCAGCATAGCTATGAGAAGATATAAATCTTTCTTAGAGGAAGCGTATACAAATTCAACAGAAGAGGGCCTGACACAGAACCTTGAGGCACACCGCAGGAAAGAAAAACAGAGTCTGAATCCTAACCCCACTCCTATCCCTAAACCCAACCCTTACAAAAAACAAACAAACTGGCAAATTCTGATTGTAAAAAGACCTCGTTAAGTATGATTTTGAACCATTTTGAATTATGAGGACATTAGGCAAGTTCTCGTAAAACAGCTTAATACAAATACAGTACAAATAGGTCATACCCATGCCATTACAATTTTCTGTCCTAATAAACCACATAACACACACAGAGACACAGGCAACACTGGTTTGGAATGACTCTCTATAAGCACAATGTATTTTATACAATAAAAAACACTTACTATATTGCCTTACCACAACCCTACCCTTAAACCCATCCCTCACAGAAAAAGTGTGAACGTCACAAGACCCTGTAAAGTATGATTTTAAGTGTTTTGACTTACAAAGACACAAGGCAAATCCTCATAAACGACCATAACCGAGTACAACTCATGTCATTATACAATTTTGTGTCCTCATAAAGAACATAAACAAGCATACACACAGAGAAACAATGGATGTCTGTAGGCCTTTAGTAATTAGAGGTTGTAAAATCCTAACCTACAGCACTGAACTCTGAACTCCTGACATGTTTTGTGTTTTTGACATTGTCCATCAGACCCCCGGAAGCAACAGCCGAGACAGACAGGCGGTGGAGAAACCTGTGGGTGTTTCATCCATCAGAACTGACCGACTGTAAAAGGCTTCAGGTGTAACACTGTGCTGTCTGTCCTCCTTTCACTCTTCACTCGTTTATTTCCTCTCTCAGTTTTGATCAGCACTGTGTGGTCCAGGGATCTGTTATTTGTTGCACTCTTCAGCTGTCTGTCTGTCAGTCAGCTGTGATTGAATCTCTGCTCTTCATCAGGACTGATTTATAATGACAGATTCTCTCTTCAAAACACAACACTGAGTGTCAGAGAGCAATCAAAGCAGTCAGAAGAGAGACAGACAGCACTGACTGATGAAGAGACAGACAGGACTGACAAACGGAAATGGATGGATAAAAAAGACAGGCAAACAGACAGATGGACAGATGGACGGACGGACAGATGGATAAAAAAACAGACAGATGGACGAACGTATGGATAAAAAAGTCAGACAGACAGATAGATGGACGGACAGACAGATGGATAAAAAAGACAGACAGACAGTTGTAAAAAAAGACAGACAAGACAGACAGATGAACGGGCAGACAGATAAAAACTACAGACAGACAGATGGAGGGATAAAAAAGACAGACAGACAGACAGACTGATGGACGCATGGACAGACGGATGGATAAAAAAGACAGACAGATGAACGGATGTATGGATAAAAAAGACAGACAGATATAAAAATACAGACAGACAGACAGACGCATGGAGGGATAAAAAAAGACAGACAGATGCACACGCACGGATGGATGGATAAAAAGACAGATAGACAGACAGACAGACAGACAGACAGATGCATGGAGGGATAAAAAAAAGACATACAGACAGACACACACACGGATAGATGGATAAAAAAAGAAAGACCGCAAGACAGACAGACGGATGGATAAAAAAGACAGACAAACAGACAGATGGACAAACAGACAGACTGATGGATGGATGAATGGATAAAGACAGACAGACGGATGGATAGATTAAAAAAGACAGACAGATTAATGGACAGACGGATGGATAAAAATAGATAGACAGCCCGACAAATAAAAAAGAGGGACAGACAGTTGCATTGATAAAAAGACAGACAAACAGACAGATGGACGGACGGATGGATAAAAAAGACAGATGGATGGATAAAATGGATGGACAGATGGATGGATAAAAAGACAGAGGGACAGGTGGAAGGATGGATTGACAAATGGATAAAAAAGACAGACATATAAGAACAGTGCTAATCTCTCTCTCTCTCTCTCTTTCTCTTTCTCTTTCTCTCTCTCTCTCTCTCTCTCTCTCCCTCCCTCCCTCCCTCTCTCCCTCTCTCTCTATCTATCTATCTATCTATCTATCTATCTATCTATCTATCTATCTATCTATCTATCTATCTATCTATCTATCTATCT
>CAIGQW010050768.1:0-20501 GCA_903798125.1 Danio choprae
AGTAGCTAATGGAGACCTACCTTGCGCGCAGCGTGGATGTCGAAGAAAGGCTTATTCCTGACACTGAAGGGCTCCTTGGCTTTGTCGATCTGGCCCAGCTTCATTTTCTCAAAGCGTGGGGAGATGATCTCCTTCTCGATACACAGCAGACGTCTGTTGAAGTCACACTGACCCACCGGCTGACCCTGAAAAACAAACCACACACACACACACACACACACACACACACACACACTCAACATCACTAGCTGCACACTTAAAAAAACAACTAATAAATAAGATGATTCATCCAGGCTGTCTCCTCCAGTTGTTAGGGTGCACTGATCCTGATTTTTAGTGCCCAATTCTGACTGCCTTAGTTTAAAATTATTATTATTATTTATTATTTTTCTTTTACCAAATGACGAGAACACAGTTATGAGGATTATTTGCTTTAATGCAGAACTTTCCATTTGCATTTAAAATGTGTATCTTTTCAATCATAATGCGAACAACAACGCAACGCGCATGAGCAGATTTAACGCCAATATCTGTTCTGTTCAGTTCATTTATTCACGCTTCAGGAAATCTGATTTGCGCACGCATCACAGTCTCACACAGTCTCACACAAAATCATACAAGAACAGAGAAATGAAAATAAAACATAAATAAGATATAATTAATAATAAAAGAAGCATAAATTAACTTCCATGCCTTCAAATTCATTTCAATTCCAGCATATTTACAGGTGGCTTAATGCTTACTCATTGGCCTGACTTCAGGGTTTATAATAAGTTCTGTGCATTATGCGGGATAAGATGAAATGAAAAAACATCTCAACTTTTTTCCTGCAGTCAGTTCCCCACAGCGACACACATTCGTAGCCCTGTGTTTCCCACACTGCCTGTCTTTCTGTCTTTTAAAGTTCTCTATTATTCTCTAGTCTCGCTGTAGAACTCGCTGCTCATCATTTCAGTCGAGGTTTCTTGCTTCAAAAATAATTGATTATGCTGCACCTATGAATATGTGATCCTGGATCATAAGTGTCCATTTTTGGAAATTGACATTTATACGTCATCCGAAAGCTGAATAAATAAGCTGTATATTGCTGTATGGTTTGTTAAGCTGAAAACAACATTTCAGATAGAAGACAATGTTCTTAGCGATGCATATTACTGATCAAAAATTTGGTTCTGATATACACTCACCGGCCACTTTATTAGGTACGCCTTACTAGTACCGGGTTGGAAACCCTTTTGCCTTCAGAACTGCCTTAATCCTTCGTGGCGTAGATTCAACAAGGTACTGGAAATATTCCTCAGAGATTTTGCACCATATTGACATGAGAGCATCACGCAGATTTGTCGGCTGCACATCCATGATGCAAATCTCCCGTTCCACCACATCCCAAAGGTGCTCTATTGGATTGAGTTCTGGGGACTGTGGAGGCCATTTGAGAACAGTGAACTCATTGTCATGTTCAAGAAACCAGTCTGAGATGATTCACGCTTTATGACATGGCGCGTTATCCTGCTGGAAGTAGCCATCAGAAGATGGGTACACTGTGGTTATAAAGGGATGAACATGGTCAGCAACAATACTCAGGTAGGCTGTGGCGATTACACGATGCTCAATTGGTGTGGTCTTCTGCTGCTGTAGCCCATCCGCCTCAAGGTTGAACATGGCGTGTGTTCAGAGATGCTCTTCTGCATACCTCGGTTGTATCCTCTGACCTCTGGCATCAACAAGGCATTTGCGCCCACAGAACTGCCGCTCACTGGATATTTTCTCTTTTTCAGACCATTCTCTGTAAACCCTAGAGATGGTTGTGCGTGAAAATCCCAGTAGATCAGCAGTTTCTGAAATACTCAGACCAGCCCGTCTGGCACCAACAACCATGCCACGTTCAAAGTCAATTAAATCACCTTTCTTCCCCATTCTGATTCATGTGATTGGCTGATTAGAAATTTTCGTTAATGAGCAGTTGGACAGGTGTACCTAATAAAGTGGCCGGTGAGTGTATTTGATATACGGAAGGAAATGTAGAAAATGTCTTCAAGGAATATAATCTTTATTCTACTAATTCTTTGGCATAAAAGAAAAATCTAAGATTTTGACCGATACTAGTGTTGTCAAAAGTATCGACTCTGGTACCAATCGGTACTGAACTTTTAAAAACGTCCATTTCACGCTAACATTTGAGTGCATTCTAAAACACCGCCGTTCAATGTGTTCACGTGCTCAACAGATATGACTGTGGTTGGCCATGAAGGTCAATGGCCAACCACATTAAACTGTAATAAAGAAAGAAAGAAAAAATGCTTCTTCATAATCACTGTAAAAATACCTTGTAAAGTAAGAATAACTTTCCCAAAAGTAAGGCTATCCTAACTGTCACCGTTGTTCATTGAGTGTAAACATTAGCTCAGTTGGACACGCCAATTCTACGCTTCCTTCCCCATCCCCAACTCCTCCAAGCTCAAGCTCATTAGCTCAACTCCTCGAGCCTAATGTCTCTGGCATTCACATGAACTCATAATCAATCGAAAATGTTTATGGATGCTTTTGGGTCATGTTCTGTTAACCCCATGGGGGGGCTGGAGTTTTGCCCACAACAGAACCATCCCACCAACACAAACTAAATGCTTAATTTACAGTTGAAGACAAAATAATTCGCCCTCATGTGAATTTTATTTTCTTTTTCAAATATTTCCCAAATGATGTTCAACAGAGCGAGGAATTTCTCACAGTATTTGCTATAATATTTGTTCTTCTAGAAAAAGTCTTATTTGTTTTATTTCGGCTAGAATAAAAGCAGTTTTTAATTTTTAAAAGAGCCATTTTAAGGTCAAAACTAAAGTATTTCTGCAATATTTCGCATTGTCTACAGAACAAAACTCCCCTGAACTCCATTATATTGATAGAGGAGGACAAAGTCAGTTTCAGCTATAAATCTTCTGTACTGTTCTACTGAAGAAAGAACATCACCTGCATCTTGGATGATCGGAGGGTGAGTAAATTAACAGCAAATAAAAAAAATTGGGGGAACTGTCCCTTTAAGACAAAGGAAATCTTGTATTTTAAAGAAACTCAAAGAAAGTTAGGATAACCTCCCCAGTAAGTAAGGTTATGCCACCTGTAATGTTTAATGAATTTATTTGGTCGGTTGTTTCAATTAATTGTTGAAATTAAACAGTATATGACACTAGCTACACGAAATACCACAAGGAATTTACCAGGGTTGAGCACAAAAACTTCAATATGACACCATCGATTGATAATGTAAATGATTGTAAATAAAATATACGACAATAGCAGGGGGAAAAAGTCAATTCAGAATCTCGCTTTAAACAATAATGCCATGTTTTTAGCATCTCAATGCCCACTATCTGTTTTGGTTCGTTTAATTAAAACAGTATACTCAAAAATACAGCGGTAAAGTATTTTTCCATTGACCTCAACAGACTAGAACCACTATACTGTATGTAAGAGATAACTAAAAAACAACAAGGAACTTTCTTCTTAAGATATTTGAGAACGGTGCATTCAAGGACCCCTCTGATGTCATCAACACCCTCTGTCATGGGCATCTGCTGACCAATGAGAACTCTTAATTATAAGTAAACACAATTTAATTTCCAAAATGGCCACTTTCCAAACCCCATCAGACCTTTCCGGTTTTTTTCCAACAGATTCAAAAATGTCAAACCACCTCTTGTGTGTAAGTCTTTGGGTTCACAAAAACCCCTTTTCTGAAAAGACATGCTGGATGTGTAAGCGTGATGAGGGAAGGTGTTGAAGGAACAGATGCGTTGTGTGTGTGTGTGTGTGTATCCGAGCGGCTCTGGAAATAATCCACCGCGCTCTCTCTCCATCACGACTGCAGCGGCGTCTCCATGGAAACCGCTCGATCCGATGGGACGCCGCTCCACGTCACTACAACAGCATCAAAGCTTCACCTCGTTACCCAGAGCCCTCAAAAAGACCGTGACATGGTTTCCGAAACGGATTGGAAGCAATCTGCAGAAGACGGATCTCCAGTGAAATCACAGAGCAGACGTGTTACGCGCTATCCACTGCAGTTCTGGGAGAGCTGAAGTTCTCTTTCCTGAACAGACTCGTCCACGGGGAGCTTGTCTTACACACCGTCAACGCTTGTACCTCTTAGGAAGCTCCTATTGGGTCACTTTGGAAAATGGAACGGTCGCCTTGTTTAAAGGGATAACAATGAAAATGCTGTCATCGTTTACTCCACATCCTCCACTTGTTTGAGTTTCTTTTGTCTTGTTGAACGCAAAGGAAGAATAGAGTAGCCATTGATATCCATAGTAGAAAAAACGAATACTATACTAGTCAATGATTGACAGTTTCCAACATTCTTCAATCTTCTTTTGTGTTACGCAGACAAACAATTATAACTCAAACTAGATTGGAACAATGGTGAGTAAAGGCCTGCTCTGTAATTACTCAATTCAGACCAAAAAGCTTGAAGCTGTCATTTGATATTTATTTGCTTCATGACTGGTCAAAAATATGATGAAAATATTAAATAAAAAGAAACCAACATCATTTGTGGCTTTAATATTGCGTGTTGCATTACTGCTGTTATATTTCATATTTAATAATCTAGCTCCTGTTTATCTAACCAACCTTCCGTCTCGCTACAATCCAACCCGCTCTTTAAGATCTCAAAACGCAGGGCTTCTGGTAGTACCCAGAATAGCAAAGTCGAGTAAAGGAGGTCGAGCCTTCTCATTTATGGCTCCTAAACTCTAGAATAGCCTTCCTGATAATGTCCGAGGCTCAGACACACTCTCTCAGTTTAAAACTAGATTAAAGACTTATCTTTTTAGTAAAGCATACAGTCAACGCATCGCATAACGGTATGATGCATGAGTGTGCTCCACACAGGTGAGCTGGCTTGACAACCACCTGTAGAACACACTCCTCCTGTCTTAATGCACCAGACATTGTGTTAGAAACTCTCATATGCTTTACATGTTTGTTTATATAACTGCTATTTTCATCTATAACAATCCATTTCTGCATCTGGTTTAAATACACTATGAACAGCAGCTACGATTATTATTTTCTTTATTTTCTATTTCCACCTGGGGATACTCATCCCGAGGTCTCTACAGATTATGCAGCGCCATTGATGCGATACAAGACCTGTGAAGAGATGATCCCAAGGTATCCTGGACCAGGCCGTATCCCGAGCTGATGCTGTGGTGGTCGTGGAGGAATGGAGTGCCTGAGACTGATTCCTAAAAGGCCACAGTGACAAACGTGTCCCAGCTTTGATGTGGGCCTGTGGGCCAGCCTGACCTCCCGCCAGTGCCCTACCCACACCCGCAGCTTCTCCACGATGGGCGTCCAGCTTCTCCAGCCTCCGGCGCCTAGACTGCAGCTCCACACAGGAAGTTTGGCCAGAAGAATAATGATCGTGCCCAACAGAGCCTGGTTTCTCTCGAGGTTTCTTTTTCCTTCACTTCGTAAATTGGTGAAGTTTTTGTTCCTCGTCACTGTTGCCACTGGCCTGCTCGGATCGGGACTTGTGGAGCTGCGCTTCGGTGGATTTGCTCTTCAGTGTTTAAACTTTCAGCAGTGAAACTTAAACCACACTGAACTGAACTAAACTCTGAAATCTGGACTTTACTAGAACATGTTAAGCTGCTTTGACACAATCTACATTGTAAAAAGCGCTGTATACATAAACCTGAATTGAATTGAATTTTTGACTATATGTCATACAGCTCATAACACGCTCTCACACTGGACATTTCCAGAGAAGTAAAAATTAGCATATTTGGTTACAACAACCAGATGCATCTAGACCTGTCCAATTTCATCCGGAGCGCATCCCAGACCACCTCCTGAAGTGGTTTGATTGATTGGATTTATATCTGTCACAAGTGCACATCGGGGGGCATTTAAACCTACCCTTTTTCACACCAAAAATGCATGAAGGGAACAAGTGTACACAATCCAGGTCTTCAGAGCAGACGCAAGACCTGAGGGCCCATGAAGGTTCGGGTCTGTATTTTAAATGGTTAGTCGGGTCCCAATATATTACATAATATATCACTTTGTGTGTAATTCCCGAGTTGATCGGGTTCGGAGAACACCCTCTCCACCACTGATCAGACGGTGGCACTTTGCATGTGTTTTGTAACTTGCAACTATAAAATTAGGATGGGATGTAAGCAGGAAACAAGGTGGTTACCTCAGACACAAGAAGCAGAGCGCGGTTTCACTTTCGACACTGGTCAGATAATGGAACTTTGATGTTATACTAATGTGCCTGTCGTTGCCTTGGTAATGTGTAATGTAAACAGTGATATGGACGATGATCTGATATTTCTGTTTTTGGGTAAGCATGGGTCAATAACCGGCTTCAAGGTTTACTGCGGTTTAGAAAAGCCAAGGTTTTAAAACTGTTAAAAATGTCTGTTATAGCATTCACACGGGACCGGGTCTGGTCCGTGCAGCAAATTTACAGGTCGCTTCTGAATTTTTGGACCCCTGAAGACAGCCCCTAAATAATCATTTCATTTTTTTGGTGAACGATACCTTTAAATGTGTATTTGATGCACAAGTGCCTGTAATTCTGTAAATGATGGATGTCTGTGGACGCATGTTTTAAGATGCTGTGGTACGCCGCTGGATCTGAGTCTGGGATCTGCTTTATTTCTTCACAGCAGCAGGGAACGCTCGCTGGAACAGTTCGTTTTGTGTTGGTGCTCATTGGGCTGGATCACACACACACACACACACACACACACACCTGCTGATCAGAGCGTCTCTCTGGACTCTGCTGGTGACCTGTTTGCTCTGTAGTTTGTACTGTAGTGCTATACCGTCTGTCTGCTTCACTTGCTTGCTTGCTTCAGATGCTTTTATGCGCTGTAAAAGATCACGAGCAGTGTTCAGGCACACTATATAAAGCAAATGTATTTCTCCTTTTTGTTGTTGGTGGTCTTAGTAGTAACACCTAGAATGCATTAGTGCCTGCCTACGTTTGCACCAGAGCTGCTTCTGGAAGTTTGTTTCGCCCAATTTGTGGCCATTTTGGAATGGTGCACTATTGAGAAGCCGATCACAGATGAACCAAAGCAACTGCAGAAAAAAACGCAGTGATTCTTTTTCCGATGCAACCCTTTCTTTACTTCATCATTCACACTGAATGGTAAATAAACTCATAATGAATACAACTGTGTTTTGAGTGTGCTTTTCATGCCACACTGCAAAAAAAAGCTTTTCTTACTTACAGTTTTTGGCTTGTTTTGAGTCAAAATATCTAAAAATACTAATAAAAAAATATTGTCTTGTTTTCAGAAGTAATAAATCATAATGAAGTGAGTTTTTCCTTAAAGCAAGCAAAATAATCAGCTAATGGGGAAGCGGAAGAATCTTGTTTTTCGATTCTGAAACTGGCGCAATACTGAATGATTTATTTGTTACCAAAAGTAATATGAGTAACATTCATTCATTCATTTTCATTTCGGCTTAGTCCTTTTATTAATCTGGGGTCGCCACAGCGGAATGAACCGCCAACTTATCCAGCATATGTTTTACGCAGCGGATGCCCTTCCAGCTGCAACCCATCTCCCATCCAACCCATTCACACTCATACACTACGGACAATTTTAGCTTACCCAATTACCCTATACCGCATATCTTTGGACTTGTGGGGGAAACCGGAGCACCCGGAGGAAACCCACACCAACACGGGGAGAACATGCAAACTCCACACAGAAACGCCAACTGACCCAGGCTAGAACCAGCGACCTTCTTGCTGTGAGGCGAACGTGCTACTCACTGTGCCACAGTGAGGCCCAATATGAGTAACAGTATCTTTTAAATGTATGTTTAATTTATGTTTATTTATGTAGCCTCAGTGTCCTGGCCAAATTCTCTCCATCTGCCCTTACCAAACACGGCCTCCCAATAATCCCATCCACTGAATTGGTTCTATCACTATCTCTCTGCTCCCCTTACAGCTGGTGTGTGGTGAGCGCACTAGAGCAGCTGTCCTGTGGCTGCAGTCGCCTCATCCAAGTGGATGGTGGTGGGGGTGTGGAGAGACCCCCCTCATGATTCTAAAGTGCTTTGGGTGTACGGCCATACACGACAAATGCGCTATATAAATGCGCATTACTTACTTACTAATGTTTTCGGGATTTAACAATATGCTAGATAAAAATGTTTCATGACATGCCTTGCTGTCATTTAACTTATGTGATGCATAATAACTCGACACAGGAGCTGTATATGGGTGCAAACGGGGTTAAATTTCCTCACTGACAGCCCTATTGTTTGCTATTCAATGTTTCCCCCACAACACTACAAACTTTGATTTGAAGCAAAGTGGTATATCAAAAATAAAAACAGACAAAAAGGCAATAAATATACTGTATACTTTAAAAGAAATGTGTGATCAGCATTGTGAATGGTCCAATCAAATTAGAAACTACAGCGCATATAAAACCATTGCTTTAAAACTGTTATCTATACACGCAATGTATTTCAAGCAAGGCTAATTCATCATTGACAATCATTCCATTATCTAATCAGTTTAAGACCAAACCCCTATAAATAGTCAAACCTGTCATACCTCTGTTTTCTCTCGACTTCAGCATCCCTCCACCACCCCAACTCCACTCTATTAAACCCGATACCTACTTAAATCTGAGAGGGGAGCATTCTGGAGCCGGGCTAGGCACTGTGCTCGGACCCCTATCTCTCTCTCTCTCTCTCTCTCTCTCTGATAAGGGGAATAACATGAGTTATGGTGTCTTTCCAAGCTCAGACAGCAAACCAAATACGCATATTCTATTCAGTCAAATATCTGTGAGTGTGAACTCGTGAATTATGTATTTCGAGAGTGCAGGAAGACTAGGATGTGTAGTGGCCACCACTACTATTATTTTTAAAGGGGACATATCCAAACATATAGAATAAGTCTCTGACGTCCCTAGAGTGTGTATGTGAATTTTCAGTGTAAAATATTACACAAATAATGTTTTATAACTCTTTGAAGCTGACCCTTTTTTCGGTTTTGGTGACTGTCGCTTTAAATTCAAATGCGATTGTGCTCTTTTTAAAAGAGGGCGGGGCTACAAATGCCTGTGTGTCAGCATAGCGGCAGATTCAGAACTCTAAAGGCGGACGGCTGCTTCTCATTCAGGGCTGTCTATGCTAATGAGGGAGAGATGGTCACTAGTGGGCGGGGCTTTCCGCCTCTGATGACACTTACAAAGGCAGAATGTCAATCAAAGTGTTTCTGCAGGCTGTTTTAATCAAAAATATTGAATAATCAAAAATATTTTATAATAATAATATTTTTTTACCGTTAGAAGCTGGCTATAATCACACACTGTGGCCAAACAACTCCGTTTAAACACCTTTAAAAAGTGATTTTTGCATAATAGCCTCCCTAAAAAAATATAATATTCCTTCATTCATTCATTCATTTTCTTTTCGGCTTAGTCCCTTTATTAACCTGGGGTTGCCACAGCGGAATGAACCGCCAACTTATCCAGCATATGTTTTACGCAGCGGATGCCCTTCCAGCTGCAACCCATCACTGGGAAACATCCATACACACTCATACACTACGGACAATTTAGCTTACCAAATTCACCTATACCGCATGTCTTTGGACTTGTGGGGGAAACCGGAGCACCCGGAGGAAACCCACGCCAACACGGGGAGAACATGCAAACTCCACACAGAAACGCCAACTGACCCAGCCGAGGCTCGAACCAGCGACCCTCTTGCTGTGAGGCGAATGTGCTACCCACTGCGCCACCGTGAGGCCAAAATATAATATTTAATATAATAATATTATGATATTTTACTTATACTCTAAAAAAAAGAATTGAACCCATTTAAACAGTCCTCTTCTGCCTAAAGTCAATGGATTAGAGAATGACGTGAGTATAATGCAAAAAAGGTGAGCGTTTGGGGAAGAGAGGAGAGCTGAAGGAAGATATAAATTACCAGCAGACGTCGTCCAAAAACCAGCCACTATAACTTTTTACATCTTATTTGCAATTTTCTAATTTCCCAGTTTCCTATCGCAGGAGCAGACGCACCGGCAGCCTGACTCTCTGCAGGCGACTTTACAGCGCAAATTGAGGAATAAACGCTCATCTATATTGAAGAGACTCCCCAGACTTACACATTCCATATCAAAAAGTAATGAAAGCTTCAATACATCCAGGGCCGGGAAAAATAATGGAAACATGACATAAAAAAAAAAAAATCGGATTTTAAAATAAATACAAAAATTCTGAAGCAAATCACATTAGATAAGCAGAAAGCTTCAAGTCAAGTGCTATTTTCCCTCTGTTTCAAACTAGTGTAGCTGATTCTGCTACTACACAACCTGCTCACACACAAAAATGCCGCACTGCAGTATTTGTTTCCATGCTGCATTTGAGAACACATTTTAACACCCAAATCACTGTCATCACAAGCCTTGAAGTGATGGTCTTCTTTATAAAAAATAACATTTGTAGCAACGACTTCATTTGTGATGTTTGGAAGAAAATAATTGCATTCATACAGATGAGAAAAGAGACTGGAGTTTGATCTGCAGCACAGAAACTGTGTGTGCAAGTGATGCAGTGTATCTTCTATGCAGACTGGGTTTTTGTCAACATAACTGTGTGTGTACTGATGTTGAAAATATTCTCCAGACCCCTGGAAACTGTGTTTTACGGTGTTTTACTGTCCATAATTTTCAACTATGAGTGTTTGAACTTTCAGCAGTGAAACTTAAGCCACACTGAACTGAACTAAACTCTAAAACCTGGACTTTACTTGAACTTGTTAAGCTGCTTTGACACAATCTATATTGTAAAAAGCGCTGTATAAATAAACTTGAATTGAATTTAATTTAATTATGAGCCACAACATTGTGACCAGTGACAGAAGCGAATGTATTTGATCATCTTTTTAAAAGGCTCGTTCACACCGGACGCGTCTTTGCTTCTAAAAACTCAAGACGAAAACAGTTGGGAATGGTTTGGGGGAAAAAAGCACAACATAAAGCACGAGAGTATCCGGACACAATATCCTCTAAGCAGAAGCTTGCAGCGAATACCCGCCTCTGAGCTCTTCTGATTGGTCCATTGCTGTGGAACTGACAGTGATGAGCTCCACTGTGTGGGAAAGTTGAATATTTTTAACTTGACACAGCATCTAAAAATGCTTGTGTGTGCGGCGGATCACAAGACGCGAGACGCAAGCGTAAGTCGCACATGTCAGTCAAGCGCATTCACATAAAAAATTTAAATCAATAGAAAATATGGCACTGGACAGGAGAACTGCGTTCTGTGTGAATAGCCCCTTAAGGTCTGGGTATACTGGACGTTAAGCAAACAATCAGCTTTAAAAATCAACATGTTGAATGTGAGAGAAATGGGCAGGAATAAGAAATGTAGGGATTAGACATGCCAAGAGCAGAATCAGACCCCTTTTTTTGCATGATTGGGCTGACCAATGACCAGCCGGTCTTTTAGCCAATTCCAGCCAGTCTGTCTTAGCGGCTGGCGGCACAGGAAATGACGTCGTAGAGATGCTTGAGTTCATACCAACAACTATTGAATACACAAGAAGTGTCAATTGTATAGTTTTGAATGGGAAAATGTGTAACAATTAATATGGCCGCTCTAGCAAAGAAAGCCCCACCTTCTAGTAAAGGAGCCAATTATCGATTGCAGTAGACTGATGATTCTCTGGGGGAGGGGCTCAGTCCAGACGTGTGTTTTTATGACAGAGAAAATATCCAGTGAGCGGCAGTTCTGTGGGCGCAAATGCCTTGTTGATGCCAGAGGTCAGAGGAGAATGGCCAGACTGGGTCGAGCTGATAGAAAGGCAACAGTAACTCAAATAACCACTCGATACAACCGAGGTCTGCAGAAGAGCATCTCTGAACGCACAACACGTCCTTTGGGGCGGATGGGCTACAGCAGCAGAAGACCACACCGGGTGCAGCTAAGAACAGGAAACTGAGGCTACGGTTCACACAGGCTCACTAAAATTGGACAATAGAAGATGGAAAAAACTTTGGCTGGTCTGATGAGTCTCCATTTCTGCTGCCACATTCGGATGGTCGGGTCAGAATTTGGCGTCAACAACATGAAAGCATGGATCCATCCTGCCTTGTATCAATGGTTCAGGCTGGTGGTGGTGGTGTAATGGTGTGGGGGATATTTTCTTGGCACACTTTGGGCCCATTAGTACCAATTGAGCATTGTGTCAACGCCACAGCCTACCTGAGTATTGTTGCTGACCATGTCCATCCCTTTATGACCACAGTGTACCCATCTTCTGATGGCTACTTCCAGCAGGATAACATGCCATGTCATAAAGCTTGAATCATCTAGTTTCTTGAACATGACAATGAGTTCACTGTACTCAAATGGCCTCCACAGTCACCAGATCTCAATCCAATGGAGCAGCTTTGGGATGTGGTGGAACGGGAGATTTGCATCATGGACGTGCAGCCGACAAATCTTCAGCAACTGCGTGATGCTCTCATGTCAATATGGAGCAAAACCTATTAGAAATATTTCCAGTACCTTGTTGAATCTACGCCACGAAGGATTAAGGCAGTTCTGAAGGCAAAAGGGGGCTCAACCCGGTACTAGTAAGGTGTACCTAATAAAGTGGCCAGTGAGTGCATGTCAACATACTACTTTAAATCAAACCAACTATAGAGAAGCACTTCAAAGATGGCCGCCAAATGAAATGACTTGACTTAAAGTTGGAATTAATTCAAAATGTACTCTTCTTTTTATAAACGATGTGTCTGTCCATGTCATTATTTTGTAAATGTTTATTTGCCCTGAGAATCTTTAATCAACTTTTCTTCATATTTGGTCACATGGAATGCCTTAAGGGCGGGGCTATCAGTCTTTTAGGGTGGGGCTATCCGTCATTTAGGGCGGGGCTATCAGTCATTTAGGGCAGGGCTATCAGTGGGCGTCTCATTTCTGCTCTGCCTTCATCTATTCGTCAATATTGTTTCATTTCGTTAACACCCATTTTACAACAATCCAATCAGTTTCCATTGGACAAAATCATGTACCAATTTCTCACTTCAGGAGCGCTTCAAGTGGATGCATGGCAAGATGGAGGAAAAAGGCCCAATCTTAACTTCCGTTTCATGGCGTCTGTTCATACCTTGTTCATACTCACAGTCACATGATATGTCACATGAGTGTAAAAGTGTAACGTGTAAAAGCAGCACTATGTATTCCATTTGCCGCAACAACCATCGGGCGGTTATGTCGGGTTGTTTAATCTCACGTCCTCTTACATGCAACATGATTCAAGCCAATCCAAACATGCTGAAATCCTGAAGGAGAATGCTGAGGTAAAACAGCTGCAAGGAAGGTAAAATACAGAGCAGATCTGCTTCTCTTCTCCGAGCTGTCCAGCAGCGGAAGTGAGAAACATGCTGACCGACTGAAGCAGATCGTTTCAGTAAAACAGCACAAGTGAGAAATAGTTTAAAAAGAATAACAGTTTCACAGGAGGGCTAATAATATTGCCTTCAACTCCACAGTACATGACGGTATGTGCCAGAAGTCTGTTTAAAGGGATGGCCTGTTACCAGAGAACTGCTAAACGTCACAGATAAAGCCTACACAGAAGTGAATCGACAACACTGTAAACTGTGACTCTCTGACAGTAAAAACATCAAGGCTTGGGCTTCACGCAGGCAGAATCTGCAGCAGAGCTGT
The DNA here is from genome assembly GCA_903798125.1 of Danio choprae. Classification (NCBI taxonomy): domain Eukaryota; kingdom Metazoa; phylum Chordata; class Actinopteri; order Cypriniformes; family Danionidae; genus Danio; species Danio choprae. The sequence goes on from CAIGQW010050768.1 coordinate 13,740, forward strand.
CATTCAGACTGATCCAGAGTCAGCACACAAGCACCTGAAGAAAACTCGCAGCTCCGATCAAAGCGTGCCTTCAACACAGCACATCTCAAGAGTTTTCCTGTTATCACTTTATTTTCATGCTCCCTTTAAGATATTTGGTTGATTTTAAGTTACACTGGAACTACATGCTAATTAACTACAACTAACTCTCATGATATGATACTGCTGAGTGCTGCAATAACGATATTTACTTACGATATAACAGTCATTTATTTATTTAATGATATTAAAATAAACAGGTAAAATATGTGTTTCAGATCTGATTAATTTAATTTAGACTATAAAACTGTCAAGGTGGGCCTCACGGTGGCGCAGTGGATAGCACGATGGCCTCACAGTAAGAAGGTCGCTGGTTCGAGCCTCGGCTGGGTCAGTTGGCGTTTCTGTGTGGAGTTTGCATGTTCTCCCCGTGTTGGCGTGGGTTTCCTCCGGGTGCTCCGGTTTCCCCCACAAGTCCAAAGACATGCGGTATAGGTGAATTGGGTAAGCTAAATAGCTAAATTGTCCGTAGTGTATGAGTGTGAATGGATGTTTCCCAGAGATGGGTTGCAGCTGGAAGGGCATCCGCTGCGTAAAACATATGCTGGATAAGTTGGCGGTTCATTTCGCTGTGGTGACCCCAGATGAATAAAGGGACTAAGCAAACATTTTGTCTTTAAAACACTCTCGACTCTCGGGCATTTCGGCCACTCCAGCCAATAGCAGAAAAGCAACTACTAGGGACTAACCTTAACCCTAACCCTAACCTGATTGGTCAAATTCAGATAAACAACCAATCCATGAAATATATGTCATTTATCCACGTGTCTGCAATACCTACAGTATAATGCATGTACTATTATCACGATAACGATACTTTTGGCGATATATTGTGCGGCCCTATATTCGAGTAGTAGTAAACTGTAAAGTTAGGTTTAGGGTTAGCGTAAGTTGATCTATACCTGCAAGTTGGTGGAGCAGAATCAGCAGGTATTAAGCAGACGTTCTCTAATGAGAATTACGAATGCGTGGCATTCAGTAGCAAAGTAACTTACTGTCAACAAAGAGACCATCAGAATAAAGCAATACCAATTTAACTCTCCAGAAAGACTGATCTTCAACATCATATTCTGCTCTTTTTTTATCCAATTACCATGACATTCTGCTGCCCTTTAGTGCGCTGAATTTGTTTTGAACAGATATCTTTGTTGGATTGAAAGCACTTGGAACCGAACAGGCCATGTTACGCTGGTTCTGGCAGATTGGAGAGAACGACAGAGGCTCTGACTCACTGTGATTTGGGTCTGTTCGGCGTCTGGCCAGAGCTCGGCAGCGCCATATTGAACATTTGCTTCAATCCAAACCAAGTCACAAAGAGCCCGCAAGAGAAAACATTTTATTTCCACAGCAGGGAGAAATTACAGTAGAAGCTAACATTTTTGAAAGAAAACTGAGGTGGTGCTGAGAGAATTACGGTGTTCTGGGTGGAGAGGTGGGTGTTTGCTGCTCTCCGTGATGTTCTGCTCTACGATTACGAGCGTCGTCTTCTGTGTCTGAAGTCTAAGGTTTTAATTTGATTCATTTCCACATTACATTCTTGGTAAATAAAAAAGACAGCATTTTAAGACGCTTTGTTTTTCAGAGCTCTACAATGAGTAGATGGCTCAAAGAAAAGCATTCATTTCAAACGGATTTGTTTGATCTATTGTGTCCTTGCTGAATAACAAACATAAATGCATGGAGAAATCTTTCGTTCCCTCCAAATGTTCGATTGCTGTTTGCACAGCCACATTTAATTTACAGAACTGGCCTTTGTCTGTGTTAATCCTTTAACAGATTATTATCGGAATTTGTATTTGTTTATTTATTTTTCCGATGTTCAGTTAAAGAAAACAACTTGACATTTTCATAAACGAAAACATTTTTTTTCCTTTATAATAAATTTTTGGCAGTAACAAAGGATCTAAAACAAATAAATATGACAAAATCTAATATTTTTATCAAAATATTAAACATATGACAAATAGAAATGTGAAAAAAAATAATTGTTCCTTCCTGTCAAACCCTGCAATAATTCATTACATTTATATAGCGCTGTTCAAGGAACTCAAAGTGCTTTACAGATTTGGGGGGAATCTCTTTAACCCCACCACTAACAAGTTAATGTCATTTCATTTTCCTCCGCTTATCCAAGAATGGGACATGGGGGCAGCAGACTTAGGAGGGAACCCCAGATTTCCCTCTCCCCAGACATCTCCTCCAGAGGGATCCCAAGGCATTCCCAGGCCAGCTGAGAGACATAGTAATTCCAGTGTGTCCTGGGTCTTCCCCAGTGCCTCTTCCCGGTAGGACAAGCCTGGAACACCTCCCTCTGTAGGTGTCCAGGAGACATCCCAAACAGATGCCCGAGTCACCTCAGCTGGCTTCTCTGGAGGTGGAGGAGCTGTGGCTAGTATAGTGGCTACTATAAGGGTGCACTCTGCCAGTCTGCGAAGGAAACTCATTTTGACAGATTGTATCCGAGATCTTGCTCTTTTGGTTGTGACCCAAAGTTCATGACCATAGGTAGGAGTAGAAACGTAGATTGACTGGTAAATCAAGAGCTTTACTTTTCAGCTTCTTTACCAAAACGGACCAGTACACCAACCGCATTACTGCTGCCATTGCACCGATCCGCCTGTCAATCTCACGTTCCATCCTTCCCGCACTCGAGAACAGAACCCCAAGATACTTGAACTCCCCCATCTGGGGTAAAGACTCTCTTCCAAACTGCCCCTGTGCATGTCGAAAGTCCGACAAAGCCAGCAGGAACAACATCAACTGCAAACAGCAGAGATGAAATCCTGTGGTCTACTAACCAGACCCCAAAAGAACTAGTGACAAGGGCAGCCCTGCCGGAGTCCAACATGCACTGGAAAAAGCCTGACTTATTGCCAGAAATGCAAACCAAACTCCATTCTTACAGAGACTGAACAGCCATTATAACAGAGTGTCTCCGACCCAATACACCCAGAGCTCCCCCCACAGAATACCACAAGGGACACGTTCTAATGCCTTCTCCAAGTCCACAAAACACATGTGGACTGGCTACTCCCATGAACCCTCGAGCACCCTAGTGAGGGTATAGAGCTAGTCCTGTATTCCACAGCCAGGAAGAAATTCGCTTTGTTTCTCCTGGATCCGAGATTCAACCACCGGCCGGATCCTCCTCTCCAGCAGTCTCCAGTCCCAATTTCTTAAAAATGGGAACGACAATCCCAGTAGCCCAGTCCAAAATTACTGTCCCTGACCTCCACGTGATGTAAATGTTAAAGTCTTGGCATAATTGTTCATAATGACATTGTACCACTGAATGTAAAGTAACATCTGCGTTAAATCACTGATATTTATGTAACACTAACAGTGATGCTTGATCCTTAAACTTACCTTTAAAAGAGCAAACAATTAGAATTAGCTTTTTTATGGTCTGTAAACAGCAGCAGGCTGCAGTAAAAGCAGGTTTCAGACTTCACATTGTCTGATGATAGCTCTGCAGAAGTAAGCGAACACATCTGTCACAAACAACTACAGTTTCCAGACAGCAGAGACCATCTAATCAGAGCAGAAAGCATAAAGACGCTGCAAACAATATACTGACATCTATCCACGCATGATCTGACTGACCCTCCTCCATATCTACAGTATTTGAGGCTTGGAGGAATTGAAAGGCTCAGAGAAACATCAAACTGCCTGACGTGTGTCTGCTGCATTAGAGCTGGACATTACATTGATATCGCAATGTGCGCATCCACAGAAGGTCAAAATCCATGTGATTTGTGGAGTCACTGCAGAGTTTAACCAATAAAGAGTGAAGGTTTATCATCTGTTTTTAAGACATGTGACTGTGTAAGCTTTCCAAGCCAGTTTAACACATGCAGGCAATATAAACTGTACCAAAAATTTTATTGAATTACTTTTTCGTTGAACACTATACTGTTATTTTACATTTGATTACTCCGATTCTGTACATCAGTACTGGTAAACTCCTTAGAAAGCCATAAAGCCCATGTCACTTATCTTTGCGCAGTGGTATTTATCTACGATTGTAGTTTATTTTATAATAATAATAATAATAATTCCTTACATTTATATAGAGCTTTTCTAGACACTCAAAGCGCTTTACACATTGGGGGGAATCTCCTCATCCACCAGGATGACGCGAAGGCAGCCATTTTGCGCCAGACCGCACACCACACACCAGCTGATTGGTGGAGAGGAGACAGAGAGATGAAGCCAATTATGATATGGAGATTGTTAGGAGGCCATGATGGACAGAGGCCAGTGGGCAAATTTAAACCCCTACTCTTTTTCATAGGACATCCTGGGATATTTCACAACCACAGGGAGTCCGGACCTCGGTTTAACGTCTCATCCGAAAGACAGTATAGAGTCCCCTTCACTATACTGGGGCGTTAGGACACACAGACTGCAGGTTGAGTGCCCCCTGCTGGCCTCACTAACACCACTTCCGGCCGCAACCTAGCTTTCCCATGTGGTCTCCCATCCAGGTACTGACCAGGCGCAGTGGGCGACCATGTGAGAGTTGCAGAGAGCTAGCTAGAGAGCTAGCTGCGGGCTTTATGTTATGCATGATTCACTGCTCTACAAAATCATCCCAATCAATCTAAATCAATGACTTATTTCCCAATACAGCCATTAAAACCATCCGTTTAAATTGTATTTAAATCGATATATATATATATAGATATATATATATATATATATATATATCAGAAAAAATTTATATCACAATGTTAGATTTTCCATGCAGCTCTACAGCAAGAGGTGGAACGGTTTTCTTCAATTCACACTCAGCACTAATTTCATGGGCGTGCCTGCGCTGTGTGCTTCATTTGCATATTCCCTTTAGTGATCCGGGAGCTAAAACAACTCCAACAGTGCGTGAAAGTAACGCTAACAGCAGGCACGGTCTGTCCTGTAGAGTAATAAGAAAAATAAAAGACAGGACTATTAGCTTTCATTTCTTCTGCATCCCAGAGACCACAAATCATCTCTACAGGAGGAGAATGTCAGGAGCGGTAGAAAACTCAGGAGCCAACATCACAAAGACAACAAAAGAACTTGAGTGTTTTAAAACAAATGATTTACACTGAGCACTGCTGTGGACCTCGGGACGCATGGCCAAAGACTGCCGAATGAGCCAGGGCTCCGCTTGGGGCCCATTGGCACTTTTCAAGTCAAGTCAAAGTTTGTTTTTGTTTTATTTTAGGAACAAGAGGTGCTGTACAGGTATGAGTTCAAAATAATCAGAAACAATAAAACATTATGAAATAGAATAAAAATAGTGACTAAAATAGGGTAAGATAAAATAACATATTTTACGCTGTGTTAAACGTCAGACTACAAAAATCGATTTTTAAGCTAGACTTAAAAGCATAAAGCGTTTGGGCCTTTCTAAAATATAAAGGCAGACTGCTCCGAAGTCTAGGGCCCACCACTGCAAATGCACTTCTGCGCTTCTTACACAAGGGACAACTTACATTTAGCGGATTCGGACCACTGATGCATTGAGTGCACCAACCCCTAGAGACTCCTCCACTGCTGTTTCAGACTGATCTCAAATTTGCCTCACAAATCAGATTTTTCCTGCATTTCTTCTCATAAAGCCCTTCGTTTATCATACAGTCGGACTGAGGGTGTTCAGGGCTGAATGGCAAAGACTTTGTGTTTGAACACCAGAAATGAAAGCCTCCCTGAGCTTCACAAGATTAGATGCCAGATGGCAAAACACGGGCAAAAGCTGATGCTAGATGTGGGAAAACTCTCCATTTTAAGTGCTGGAAGACTGTAGTCCGGGACTAAATCATCAATCTGGCTGTACATAACTCTGTTAGCCTGGACACTGTGCTTATATGGGTTACCATCGTGTCATTATAGGTGCATTTACATGGAGCATTTTAATCTGTTTAAATCCAAATGAAAATGGTCCATATATAATCACCACAATCAGATTGGTAACCAATTGTGATTGGTTTGAGGGGTGGGATAATCTTTCTATAAACCTAACAAAATACAAATTCTGCCATGTGAACGCATTACACAGATTACTTTGCTTCTATGCCACAATTTTCCACAACGTGTTAACTCGAAAAAGCGCATACACAGCTGCTCGTGGTGCTGGTGAATATTAATAATATGAATATGAGGTCATAATGCATGCAATAAGGTGAGCTGCATGATTTCTCGCCTGCTTTCAGTCGCTCACACAACAGCCTTCCTCTCACAAGCGTGTACTGAACTTTAAAACTCATCATCACCAGCAGCAATATTTTTGTAGGTTATTGATGTCCGGATAGTGTGATCTTCATTTTGAAGACTTTATGGACGTATATCAGAATGATTATGAAGTGTGGAGCAGTAATGAAAGGCTGTTGATGCAAGTGCAGTTATTTCAAAGGAATTTATAAGAATAATAATATTAATACTAATAATATAAATCTTTCTTTATCCTGCTGCCCTAGCTGGCTGTATAGTTCGCTTACATGTACTTGCCACCCCATTGATACCTGTACAGGGCCTAAGTGAACTGTACTCAAGACTGAACAAGCCACATATTAGATTTTATGCTGAAAGATCAAGGGTCTGTCTAAAGATCAAGACCAGAAAAAGTCTGACCAAAAGTCTGACTCAAGACAGAGATCAAAACAGGTCTGAATTTGTCCCAGAACTGACTAGAAGATCAGA
>CAIGQW010050770.1:0-11976 GCA_903798125.1 Danio choprae
AAGCATGAAGATTCTGAAGAAGATTATGTGAATATGGATGATGATGATGATGATGATGATGATGATGAAGAGGACTATATTAATGTGGACTCAGATGACTCTGAAGAAGACTATGTCAAAGAGAATTAAAGTGTGTAAAACAAATCTGATGAAAACCTTTATGAAATCTAACAGAAGAATACTGAGTTAATTACGAATATTGCAATTATTAAGACAAACAGAAAAATATGTCAGACTTTACTTAAAACTACAAACAGAGACAAAACATCTACATTCTTGCAAAGCTATTGTGAAAAATATAAGTAATCAATACAGACTCATTCATTTTGTAGACTGCAGTGTAGATGTACACTGCTGCGCATCTTATAAATGATATCTTTGTTTTGTGTATCCACTGATCTGATCAGAGTCTGTTTGATCACATCTAGTAAGAGTAGAAAGGGAATATTTATGTATGTGTCTTGCTACCTTTTATTCATAGGATTAAATTAGTGCATTTAATGATATGCTAATAATAAAATAAATAAAAGCTTAAAGTTTAAATATAGAGACATAAGAAGATACAGTATTATGGGTAAAGTCAAACAATTTATGGCATATATGGTTGAAATGTTGGGAAAAAAGAAAGGATTTTTTTTTTAATGAGAGTAGTTAATAGCCAGTTTTTAACCTGTGCTTCAAAAAATCCAGTGGGTCATAACAGTACTGCAGGAGAATGTGTATACATATTTAAAATGACTGTATTTGTCAGGGGCCTCACAGTGGCGCAGTGGGTAGCACAATCGCCTCACAGCAAGAAGGTCGCTGGTTCGAGCCTCGGCTGGGTCAGTTGGCATTTCTGTGTGGAGTTTGCATGTTCTCTCCGTGTTGGTGTGGGTTTCCTCCGGATGCTCCGGTTTCCCCCACAAGTCCAAAGACATGCGGTATAGGTGAATTGGGTAGGCTAAATTGTTCGTAGTGTATGTGTGTGAATGGGTGTGTGTGGATGTTTCCCAGTGATGGGTTGCGGCTGGAAGGGCATCCGCTGCATAAAACATATGCTGGATAAGTTGGCGGTTCATTCCGCTGTGGCGACCCCAGATTAATAAAGGGACTAAGCCGAAAAGAAAATGAATGAATGTATTTGTCAGTACTAAAGCTGAATATATTAAATATATATCTTGCTAGACATAATGCTAAATAAAGTTAATTAAACTCCAGTTTTAAATCCTGTTGTCTGCCTTGTGTGAGTTGATCCTTTAGGTTGTGATATTTGAAGTTTTGTAGCAAGACAAGTGACTAGTATTCTTGACTAAAGATAAATTAGTCTATAATTTAAATATAAATTAACATCCAAGATGAGTGAGTAAATTTTCGTTGTGGACTGAGCTACAGTAATCCTTTAATGACATCATGCTTCATGCATCATGCCTTTAATGACATCAGTCATCGATAGCTTATTTAAATAAAATGCTTACGTTTCATTGCCTGTAGTTCTAATCAGCGGGAACGATTCCAAGAAACAACAGCATGCAGATAAGTGTAAGGGTCCAATATTCAAAATGCATCCTAGTTTTTCATCCAAAACAAACGAAAAATTAGGAAAAAAATGAAAGATACTTTTGGGCCATTTAAGCTCCGATAATACATTATGTCTATTTTAAATGAAATATTGATTAAACGCCGCATTCCAATGATAAAAAGCCCTGCTATTCTCATAGTTTAGATTCTTCCGGACAAAATGAGCCCCATCTCTTTCATTCAATCACAACGTCTGTTACAAGTCAAAAAGTACACCAGCTCCTGACTGGATTAGCGAGGTGTCTACGCTCGTGTTTACGCTGAATAATGCTAGTCAATACCTAGCCAGCAAAGTATTGATAGATGGATGGATGAAGTAGCCAATCAACTGACCTTTACAGTGATACACAGTTTACGTAGTTTGCGCATACAGTTTTGGATAAAATCCTTGTGCATTTTTCGTGCGTTTCCGCCTATGCGCACAAAACCTGACTTGTGAATAAAGACCACTGGGTTCAAGACGTTTTCCGGAAAATGCTCAAAAATGGGGCGCAGGTTAAAAGGTTAAAGGATTATTGACAGTCATTCTCATATATAGTGTATATAAACTGCTGCCCAAACTGAAGCAAGTTGGAAGGAAAAGTCTGCAGGACCGGCCCTCTAGGACTAAGTTAGGGCATCTGTTTTAGACATTATATATATATATGTCAAAAAAGAAAACACCAAGCCAACTTAAACCATGAATCATAGAGCTACCAAAATCCAGGAATTGAGGAAGGAGCTCCGTGAATATTATTCATGTTTGTGGAACTCTACGATTTATTTGTGGATCTCATTGTATTTATTTGTGAACATGCTTGGTATTTGTCAATCGCTTCACATTTATTTGTGGATCGTATTATATTTGTTTGGAATTATGAAACAATTCTCTCTCTGTATGGGTCGAACCAATCAGCACGTTCTATTATAAATGAGGCGCAACTTCATTAACATGATAGCTTCAAAGTTTTTACCTGTTACAATGTTTGGTATCTCTTTATTTTGGTGGTCCCTTTAACGCATTTTGTTGACTAAGTTACATTGCATCTACATGTCAACTAATTCTCAATAGATTATAAGTAGACTGTTAGGTTAGGGTTAGGGTTAGTGTAAGTTGACATGTACTTGCAAAATTTCTTATAGTCAGTTAAATGTCTGTTGAAGGAGCAGTATCAGCAGATAATAAGCAGATAGTCTACTAATACTCAAATGAGAACTAATTGGCATGTAGTTGCAATGCAACTTTTAGTCAACAAAATATGCAATAGGGACCATCAAAATAAAGTGTTACCCAATGTTTAGACGTCAGAGAGACGCCACGTTGTGTTGCCAACCGCAATTAAAACAAGTAGAAGAAGAATTGTTCAGAGAGATGGGTCATCAGTGTTGCGTTTATAAATGTGCTGCAACGAAGGTTTTGTTTTCAATTTCGCTATGAGAGCGCAGCTGGACTCATGTGTGGATTACAGGGGTTGGCTAACACGCGACAAAAATATGACAAAAATAAAAAAATAAAAAGGAACATTTTTACCCGAGAGCTTTTCGCATCTGGAAATGGTGAAATTCAGATTTGCCGCTCGTCTCCTTTTTAAAAAAACCACACAGTTCCAGTTCGTGTTGATTATCCTGTCTCTACGGATTTGGTAAGTGTGTGATCAGTGTTTTTTGTGTTTTATGTTTATTCAAAGCCAAATTAGTTAGAATCACAGCAGTATTTTTTCAGTTTTTAAAGACATACCTTAGTCAAAATGATTTAGTTACTAAGTTTACAGTACCTTAATAGCACTACAAAATAATAGACTGAAAGATCCGCTGTAAATGCTGCTCTCCGAATGTAAACATGTAAACACCTTAATCAAACTATTACCGTCATTTAGGATTTTTGCTGCATTTTGTGACTATACACACACGGCTTTCTGACGCTACCTACAGAGTGCATCTAAGTTACAGAGAAATGCAAAGGTTTTTTTTCTCCCATATGGCGTGCGGTAGGCTATCAAACATTCCATTAAAACTACACTCTTCCAGCAGTTCCTCGCATTCCATGAAATGTAACTGAATGAAAGTGAAAGTGCCAAACTGCAGTTAAAGTCGACAATATAAGAATTTGGCAAATAATTCGATTACTGATGTCTATGTAAACACACTGTCTTTCTCCCCTGCGTCTGTGTGTTGTTTTGCCTCTGTGAAAATCAGCAGGTGCTCAAACAGAAACTCCCCTTTTCATGCAAATCCTTCCCTCTTTCACCACTCGACACTCCCACCTAAACAAAGCTGGACTCACCCACTTTCCTGACGTTTTTCAAACTAGAGGTGTGAAAACACCCTGATGAGACAGGAGTTCATGGTCCTTTAAGCTTATGTGACTTTCTTGAATTTGCAGATGTTTGCATGTTGGCTTGTTGATCTTTTTGTATTTTCAAAACAATTTTTTAAAATGTTTGCAATTGCATCATGAATTTAAAAAAGCATGATCAATAACAATCTAAACTACATAAAGGAAAAAAGGTCAATCGTTATAGGGAATTGTTGAAAGCATTTTGATGTGTTTTGGTTTGATCTCCAACTGTTATCTTGAGCCAAACACAACCACGGGGCTCAAAATAACCGTTTTTGCTTTAAAAATAAGATTATTCTGCATACACCATTGACAGATTATTTTGCTTGTTTTAAGGAAAAACTCACTTATTTTTTTCTTATTATTTCTAAAGACACAAACTTTTTACTTGTAAAATGCTTCTTGATTTAAGAATGTTCAGATATTTGGACTGGAAACAAGACAAAAACTCTGCATTTTTTGCAGTGTCTGTATAGATCTGTGATACCACACTGAAGCACACATTGGAACGACTCCTTGAAAAACCACCTTGTTGGTGACATCTTGCTGGAGGACACTACATGATGGCTTTGCTTTGCCTGAAGATGCTTTGAGCAACACTTTGAAGGCTTATCTAATGCTCAGTGGAGCTAAGCTGAAGACTACTGTAGAGACTGAATGCATTGACCATGCTGTTGATGTAAATGTGAGTATGTGTGTTTGCAAAGCTGTGGTTTCCTTCTTTCTTTGGAGTTAATTGCAGCCACATGATGTGCCTAACCTTAACATCATTTGTGTTCAGATGTCTACTTTAAACATCAGGTTTTTGTATCTGTTAATGCAGCTGTTAATTACAACTAAAGCTAAGTGAAGTTTTTTTATAAACTAATTTCCAATTATCCAATTTATGATTCACCAATCAGACGATTCCTAAACCACTATAAATACCCTAAGTTCCATATCACAGCCATCTTCGTTTTGAAGAATCCCCCCTTCCACCCCTACTCCTCCTTTCTTAAATGGGTGGCACGGTGACCCAGTAGTTAGCACTGTTGCCTCACAGCAAGAACGTCACTGGCTCTAGTCCTTACCAAGCCAGCCGACATTTCTGTGTGGAGTTTACACGTTCTCCCCATGCTCACATGGGTTTCCACCGGGTTCCCCGGTTTCCTCCCACCGTCCAAAAACATGCAACTTAAGCTAACTGACTAATCCAAATCAGCATCATAGACACGCTCCTAGTAAGTAGTTATCTCAAAATATCTATAAATAGTGCTCACTCCCGGGACAGCATGCCAAACAAGCTTTATAATCAATCATCAGCTAAGTGTGAACTCTTGAAAGTAGGCAGTGTTTTTATAAACATTATGGCTATGTTGGGTTAAAGTTTCATATTCATCCAGTTAGCAGTCAATACTTTAAGTACATGTGTAATTCCAGTGAGACTGGGTTGAATTAGTGTCTAAGACGCAACCAGATGAATGTATCCCAGATAACATTTTTATTTATTTTATTTTTTTAGAATATTCCTAGTTGGTTAGCTGGACGAAAGAAAAACATACCTCCCTGCAATATTCTGGGTAGATTAGTTTTTGATTCCAAATAAAGAACCTCGAGAACATTCCCAAAATGTTCTTGTTCCTTTCCCAAAAATTCATTTGATGGAACATTGTGTAATTCTTCATGCAAGTGATTTCTTGACAAACCACCTGTAGGTGTCACACTCTTTTCCTCTCAAAATGTACTAGATACCTTTTTATCAGCAGCCCATACTTCTTGAAAAACTTTGTGCAATTCTGAGTGTGCTCTTTCCATATGCTCGGAGGAGGAAAAAAACTTTTTCCAGCAGGACTTGACTGCCCATACTGCCAAAAATACTAATACCTGGTTTAAGGACCATGATATCCCTGTAGTCGATTGGCCAGCAAACTCGCCCGACCTAAAACTCATAGAGAATCTGTGTGGGATTGTAAGGAGGAAGATGCGAGACACCAGACCCAACACTGCAGAAGAGCTTCCGTTTTTCAGAACAACACCTCAGCAGTGCCAAAGACTGATAGACTGATCTCCTCATGCCATGTCCCATTGCTGAAGTAATTTAAGCAAAAACACTGCCCAGACCACCCATTGAGATCTTTACATGTTCATACTATTTAGTAGTCGAATATTTCTGTTAAAAATGCTTTTTTATTGGCCATATGTAATATTCAAATTTTCTGAGATACTAAATTTTAGGGTTTCATTAGCTGTAAGCCATAATCAACATTGTTCAGTTGAGGTTAGATCAAACAGCCAATAAAAAAAAGCACATTTCAAAGCACTTTACGGGACATTTAAGACTGATTGGTTGCATGAAGTGTCATGTCATCACCCAACCATTAAATTAAATGCAAATAGTATTAATGCTGATAATACTAAGTGCTACTACACTTTTAAAAGTGTTTATATAGTTATTACAAGTGAGTGAACACATTGTAACTGGGAACTGTAAAGTTACTTCATTTTTATAATTATGCATATTCATTTACTCACATTTTAGCTGTAAACATATAACCCTCAATAAAAACAAAGAATATGATTTAAAAAGTAGAAACAGAAGAATAAGATCTCACATTGAGAGGGAAGCGGTTCCTGGAAGCAGTGGCTGAGAAAGCCATACACACTCATTCACACACATACACTACAGACAATTTAGCTTTCCCAATTCACCTATACTGCATGTCTTTGGACTTGTGGGGGAAACCGGAGCACCCAGAGGAAACCCATGCGAACACGGGGAGAACATGCAAACTCCACACAGAAATGCCAACAGATCCAGCCGATGCTCGAACCAGCGACCTACTTGCTGTGAGACGATCGTGCTACCCAGTGCACCACCATGACGCCCACAAAGAAACATTATTACTACAATTATCTTTACAGAAAAGATTATTCAAATGAGGGCCTCACAGTGGCGCAGTGGGTAGCACGTTCGCCTCACAGCAAGAAGGTCGCTGGTCGCTGGTTCGAGCCTCGCCAGTTGGCGTTTCTGTGTGGAGTTTGCATGTTCTCCCTGTGTTGGTGTGGGTTTCCTCCGGGTGCTCCGGTTTCCCCCACAAGTCCAAAGACATGCGGTATAGGTGAATTGGGTAAGCTAAATTGTCCGTAGTGTATGAGTGTGAATGGGCGTGTATGGATGTTTCCCAGAGATGGGTTGCAGCTGGAAGGGCATCCGCTGTGTAAAACATATGCTGGATAAGTTGGCGGTTCATTCCGCTGTGGCGACCCCAGATTAATAAAGGGACTAAGCCGAAATGAAAATGAATGAATGAATTATTCAAATGACCTTCACCCGACTATACAGTGCATAATAAATGTGTTTATAAATTACACTGACCATGACTGTTTTCAGGATTTATCTTAATAACTAAATACTAAAATTAGTCTTAATAACTAGTTTGAGCAACTAACAGTTGTTAGTAGTTAAAAGGAATTGAGTGGATTTTTACCATCTATAGGCTGGTTGTTTACGTACACTGGACACAGATCACTCTTCAAACAACTTATAAAACTGAATTTTGCATAATAGGTCCCTTTTAAATCATTATTATACATATATTGAGATGTCATAAGATATACACAAGATTGGGATGTAATTAAAGTTCATGTAAAGGCAGATATCCCAAAACTTTTGGGAATATAGTGTGGCTCTATACATAGGATTGATTTATACAAAGGGGTTTTCACTCTCATTGTGAGCGTTCCAAGTGGTTTATAGGCAAACATTTCACACCTAAATTGCTTTCAAGTAAATTATAGATTAAACTAGCTAAACATCTTTATGTGCTCTGCCCTCTGCATAATAGTTAAATACATGTGTTTGTGTAAAAGGGCACTTCCTCAGTTCTTCACAGCTTTACCATCTTCTTGTGAAAACAGAACTATTCTCTGAATTCTGTTTACAAGTACTGCATATCTGAGCATACACAAGCTTTATATTATATTTATTTTTATAACTCTTTCTCATTTAAATGTTCACTTTTGTTGCAGAATTCACTTTAGGTTTTAAAAACAGTAAAGAGTAGAAAAACAAAGTAAAGCTTTTTGAGGTGTGTCTTGTTTAGGATCTTGTTTGTGTTAGCATTCACAACTGTTAATTAACAGAGTTACCCATAACTTAAAATTGATGGGGTTTTTACATTTAATCATGTTTTAATCTCTGCTCCGGCAAATTCTGATGTTGAAAAGTTACTTTTTTGCATTTTCAGTAGTGTGAAATGATATACTGTTTGGGTTGTTTGTGCGAATTAGATGAATACATTTTTATATACATGTATTAATTCTTATATAATATATTGTTTCAAACAACTTAAAATATTAATAAAAGTCACTTTGTTAAACTGCAGAGTTAAATTTTCCATATTAAAAGTTGGGCAGAGATAGAGGTCCTATAATGCAGTTCAGAAGTGTGAATTAACTGAAAACATGCACGAGCCACAAGTTAAAAAAAATGGATATTTTTATAGTGTGTTAGTTTCAGTTCTCAAAGCAACATCAGCTCTTCATGTGGACAAGGAAGTAATCACTTAATCAATAGACATTTTGAATAAACACAATGCCAGGATCACCTCTGCTCTCTTTCAGGTTGGGTAATTACATTTTTCTATTTTTATTTTAAACTGAAATATCATGATATTCTTCAAATAGTCCTGCATGTCGTTTAAATATTATTCAGACAATATTTTAGGCTTTAAGCAAAATGGACGTAAATAATGAAGAACTGTAAAATTTGTTAAAAGTTGTAAAAGATTTTGTGGTATTTTTTTTTTCATCACTTTTTATATTTTCAATGAGCTTTTACCTCTTGTTTTTCTTAAACTAGTGGCTATTACCAGAAAGTAACTATTTGTGACATTATTAATTTTAAAAACACTTTGACCATTATTTATTTAGCACTTCATACAATATAAATATTGTTCTAAAGAAGGTTCCATTTGTGTTGGTGGTAAATTAATAATTTTTTGTATCATAATTTTTGCAATGTTAAATTTAGGTGGGAGCCTCACGGTGGCGCAGTGGATAGCACGTTCGCCTCACAGCAAGAAGGTCGCTGGTTCGAGCCTCGGCTGGGTCAGTTGGCATTTCTGTGTGGAGTTTGCATGTTCTCCCCGTGTTGGCATGGGTTTCCTCTGGGTGCTCCGGTTTCCCCCACAAGTCCAAAGACATGCGGTATAGGTGAATTGGGTAAGCTAATTTGTCCGTAGTGTATGAGTGTGAATGGGTGTGTATGGATGTTTCCCAGAGATGGGTTGCAGCTGGAAGGGCATCCGCTGTGTAAAACATATTCTGGATAAGTTGGCGGTTCATTCCGCTGTGGTGACCCCAGATTAATAAAGGGACTAAGCCGAAATGAAAATTAATGAATGAATGATAAATTTAGGTGCTGGTTCAGTGGATGAAAAAAGTTTCAAACGCATTCTCTATAGAGTTTTGAAGGCTATCATAGAGTTAAAGAACAGTGCTCAGCTTATGCCATTGGAGCGTAAAAGTTTTGTTCAATTTGCATGCTACAAAAATGTCATTTAGTATATTCTGGCCACTGGTTTTGTACAAAAAAAGGGTCCTGTGTGCATGTAGCAACTCATAATGTAACAACGACAATGTAAAAACTGAACATAATGTAATAAGTACTGCATTATAATTGTAATGAACAGTTCATAATGTAATGATTTTCTCAAAATGTATTAAAATCTTGACCTCATAATCTATAAAGTATATTCATTCATTCATTTTCATTTCGGCTTAGTCCCTTTATTAATCTGGGGTCGCCACAGCGGAATGAACCGCCAACTTATCCAGCATATGTTTTACGCAGCGGATGCCCTTCCAGCTGCAACCCATCTCTGGGAAACATCCATACACACCCATTCACACTCATACACTACGGACAATTTAGCTTACCCAATTCACCTGTACCGCATGTCTTTGGACTTGTGGGGGAAACCGGAGCACCCGGAGGAAACCCACGCCAACACAGGGAGAACATGCAAACTCCACACAGAAACGTCAACTGGCGAGGCTCGAACCAGCGACCAGCGACCTTCTTGCTGTGAGGCGAACGTGCTACCCACTGCGCCACTGTGAGGCCCACCTATAAAGTATATTTTTTATGTAATCGCAATTTTCACATAATGTAATAGGTTATTGTATGAGACATTTATTACATTATAAAATACTGTGCCAACTTATAATTTAATCACAGATCATAGGGTAATACCAGCACATATTTTAAAACATTCATTTATTCATTCATTTTTTTTTCGGCTTAGTCCCATTATTAATCAAGGGTCGCCACAGCGGAATGAACCGCCAACTTATCCAGCATATGTTTTACACAGCGGATGCCCTTCCAGCTGCAACCCATCACTGGGAAACACCCATACGCTCTGATTCACACACAAACACTACGGACAATTTAGCTTATCCAATTCACCTATAGCGCATGTCTTTGGACTTGTAGGGGGAAACTGGAGCACCAACGCAAACATGGGAAGAACATGCAAATTCCACATAGAAATGCCAACTGACCCAGCCGAGGCTCGAACCAGCGACCTTCTTTGCTGTGAGACGATCGTGCTACCCCCTGCGCCACCGTGACGCCCAACCCACTACATTTAAAAATTTAAATGTTTTTAGGATTAAAACATTAGTTGACAACTTGACAATATTTTGGCAAGTTTATACTGTAGTAAAACATTCTCATAATTTAATAATTGTTATCAAAATATGAAATCATTATTTTATTACATTTTGAGAAAAGGTTGTTACATTATGAACATTTCATTACAGTGTTAATATAATTATTACATGATGTGCAGTTTTTACATTACATGTAGTTATTACATTATGATGTGTACTAAATCTAACATCTAATTGTAATTCTGAAGTGTTTTAAATGTCTGTTGTTATCTCAACAGTGAGTGCTCTAACTTCTGTAACTGGTAAGTATTGGCCTTTTCGTCTTTTAAAACTCTGCATGATGTGAAAGTGACTGTTTAAAATTGTCTACAAGTTAAGCATGTTACTTTTATTTTATTTTATTCCTTTTATCATGTATATTTATTAGGATATTCTCTCAGACTGATAAATGGTAATAATAACTGCTCTGGGAGAGTAGAGATCCTGTATAACGACACGTGGGGAACCGTGTGTGATGATTACTGGGACATCAGAGATGCTGCTGTGGTGTGCAGACAGCTGGGATGTGGAGGAGCTGTTAGTACATGAAGCGATGCTTTTTTTGGCCAGGGAAGTGGTCAGATCTGGTTGGATGATGTGGGATGTTCAGGAAATGAATCTTCCCTCACACAATGCTCACACCGTGGTTTTGGAGTAAATAACTGTGGACATTCTAAAGATGCAGGTGTTGTCTGCTTAGGTAAAATCATGTTTATTTTCTCCTGATCCAAAACTATGTTGCTATTTGCTGTCATCACCTTTAGTTTCATGTAGTATTTTCTTATTTGTATATCCTTTGTTATTTGAAAATTATGGTGTCTATAGTTTAAGTGATGAGTGTTTTGAAAATATATTACTTGCTTAACGAAATAGCAAAACAAATAAATAAAAATTTGAATAAAAAGAAAATTAATAAAAACTAATGCTTGTGCTTTACTCTTTACTCTCAACAATGTCTAGATAATAGATATATACACTATATAAAATACTAACCAAATATGGATTCTAATCATGTTGTGTTTATGATTTTGTGCAACTCCCAGACATTAGATTGGTCAATGGGTTTGATTCATGCTGTGGAAGAGTGGAGATCCACCACAATGGCACATGGGGAAGCGTGTGTGATGATAACCGGGACATGAATGACGCTGATGTGGTGTGCAGACAGTTACAGTGTGGATCAGCCATCAGTGCACCTTATAGTGCTGCATTTGGTCCAGGCAGTGGATCAATCTGGCTGGATGAGGTTAACTGTACAGGAAGTGAAGGAAATCTCATTCAATGTTCACACAATGGACTGGAAAATCATAACTGTAATCATGGTGAAGATGCTGGTGTTGTTTGTTCAAGTAAGTGTTCAACATCTTGACACATTTTTGAATTACAGTAATATTTGTCACTAA
>CAIGQW010050773.1:0-11187 GCA_903798125.1 Danio choprae
GCCCATTTTAACAAAATAATATATATATAAAAAAGTCTTTACAGCCAAAATAGCACTACCCTTTCAAATAGAGCTGAAAAACAAAGCAAACCGGATGTGACTTCATACTGAACATCCTATTGTAACACACTTAAATAAAATGTCCATTGTCAGATATATTAACAAGCCCTCGAATGTGAAATTTGTGTTTTCTTTTAAAACGCAAGCCTCATATTTCTGTTTATGGACCAGCCGGAGTATTGCTTGAAAAGGACCAAAAAAGGCCTAAAAATATAGAGGCACTAAGCCAGTGATTGATTCCTCCTGGCCCTTAAAAATAACAACATCTAATCATGTTACCGAATTGGAGCTGCATGGAAGAATTACCCAGACAACTATGAAATTCAAGATTACAACTCCAGATAATTGACAACACTCGCTGTTATCTCAAAGATGATTGTTTTCCTAGTAAGTCAAGCATCACTATCAAGATCAATGCAGGAGTGCTTGATTGCTCTCTTTGATTTCTGCTAGCTGATTAGACTCTGAAATACAGGCTGTATCTCTTATAAATGATCAAATAATCCTGTTGTGATGTGTTGTTAAATCTGACTGTATATTGAAGCTTGCAGCTGACTGATATGTGTGATTAAGGAAATTACATAATTTCAGCTTGGATTTTTTGCTTTGTTTTTTTAATACAGTTCTCTCGCTACTCAAACCTTCAAGAAAGAAATTTTTTCCTGTATAGAAACTTGACAGCACAATGCTAGAATGCTGTGATTGGTTACAGGGTTCTGCCTATGCAACTCCTCATTTGTTTGGAGCAGTTCTTGGCACATTGCAACATGGGTGCTAGGATACTCAGGGTGGTTTCTGTACAGGTATGTTTTTTTATAAAGCCAAGACCCCCAAATGTCTATTAAAATTCACCTTGGTTCATTTGAGTTACGTTTTACATTCAATGTCACAACTCACTGTCACATCATTGGAAAAGTAAACCAGTCCGTCACAACTATTTCCTCAAACAACAATTACTTATTACAATTACTGTTGGAAATTCGTTGGTTTAACAACAGAACAATCACATTATGCAGAGGGTATAATACCTTCTGCTAGTTAATCCCCTTAAGATCTAATTAGTGTCAGGTTATTGCTCTAAGTAACATGGCATAGGACTACTGTTTTTGTTCTCCTTTATTTTGCAGTGATACAGAATGACAATAGTTTAGGTTGAGAGCAGGATCTGTTCAAGTTGACGGCATACTAACAAGAAACTACACTCAAGGTTAGGAGATGTAGTTCCAACTTTGAACTTATGTTAAAAAGTTGCAACTATGGTTTAAGGCAGGAGTGCCCAAACTTGGTCCTGAAGGGCCTGTGTCCTGCAGAGCTCCAACCCCAATTAGACACACCTGAACCACCTAAACAAGCTCCTTCTAGTCGTACTAGAAGCATCCTGAAAGGTGTGTTGAATGAAGTTGCAGCTAAACTCTGCAGAACACCAGTCCTCCAAGACCGGGTTTAGGCACCCTTGGTTTAGGGCAGTGGTTTTCAATTCCAGTCCTCCGGCCCCTCCACCCTGCACATTGTGTATGTCTTCCTTAATTAGCACACCTGATTCAGATCATCCGCTCATTAACAGAAATCCATGAACGGATCCTTGTGTGTCAAATAAGAGAGACATACAAAATGTGCAGGCCCAAGGAGACAGTTCTTGCTGCAGCCCGCAGCTTGATGACGTACTGGACCAGGTCCACTACCTTATGGACGATCGCCTACATCTCCCCTACCCTAAACCCAACTGTCACATGAGCATGGGCGTTACCTTAGTAGGAGGTACAATGTCCACTTCATAACATCGTGGTTACAGACTGCAGCGAAGACATCTTTGGCCCGAGGACCGGTATTGAGAACCACTGATTTAGGGAAACAACTCATCTAACAGTTGCTTATGAATGAAACAGATGTTGTTGGTAATTGCAACCCTGTATGATTTATTAGAGACTTCATTCATTCATTCATTTTCATTTCGGCTTAGTCCCTTTATTAATCTGGGGTCGCCACAGCGGAATGAACCGCCAACTTATCCAGCATATGCTTTACGCAGCGGATGCCCTTCCAGCTGCAACCCATCACTGGGAAACATCCACACACTCTCATTCACACACATACACTACGGACAATTTAGCTTACCCAATTCACCTATACCGCATGTCTTTGGACTTGTGGGGGAAACCGGAGCACCCGGAGAAAACCCATGCCAACACGGGGAGAACATGCAAACTCCACACAGAAACGCCAACTGACCCAGCCGAGGCTCGAACCAGCGACCTTCTTGCTGTGAGGCGAACGTGCTACCCACTGCGCCACCGTGAGGCCCTATTAGAGGCCCTATTATTTGTTTTTTAAATAAGGAAGTTAAAAAGGTAAATAGTATATTGAATAAAACAGAATAGAAAGTGTTAGTGTTAGAGGGTCAATTGTTAATGATAAAGAAATGACTTGAACTGTTTCTTGAAAATGGCTAAAGATTCTGCTGTTTGGATCAAATTAAACAAATGATTTCATCATCAGGGCCCAGTAATGGTGAAAGTCCTTGAAAGTGTTTTTGTGCCTTTTTAGAAAGGAATCACAATGTACCGTTCACTTGCAGCCGGCTTCTGGAAGGCACATAGGTCTTAAGCAGTGAATTTAGGTTAAAGTTAGTTCTTTTTGACACATCTCACTATCACATTCTGGATCAGGTGCAGAGGTTTACAGTACTACCTGGAAGGCCTGACAAGACTGCATTGCTAAAGTCTTGTCTGACATTAAGTAGTGAATTTAGGTAAATTTAGGTAAATGTCTGCTATTTTTGGCATCTTCTGGATATCACATTCTGGATCAGGTGTAGAGGCTTACAATACTGGCTGGAAAGCCTGACAAGTATAGTCTGGACAGAATAAGAGCTTAAAAAGGAGTTTTGTAGCATGCTCAAATTGGAAGGCACTGACGTTATACTGTATAGGGCAAATATATAATTCTGTGAATTTCAGCAGATTATCAATCACAAGTAAAAGGTTCTGTTCTGAGAGCATTTTGGTTGATGTGCCGGGATGGAGAAGTGATGAAATGCTGGGTTGGCCGCAATGACAAGGAGTTATGTTTCGAGGTCTCAAATGTTATAATTTCATCCCCCTAGTTTCACAAATTATGCCAGCAGCTATAGCCAGATCATCAGTTTGGAATGAGTGGTTGAGTGTTATCAGCAAAGCTGCAATAGGAAAACCAATGTTTTGGTATGGCAGACCGTGGTGACCCCATGTAGATGGAAAAGAGAAGTGGTCCATGAACTGAGCCCTGAGGCACCTCATTAGCTATATGTTGTGACTTGATACAACACCTTTCTTTTCAAGACAACCTTAAGGGCCTACCTGCGAGGTAAAATCTGAAACACTGTGATGTGGTTCCTGAGATGCCCATTGTCATGTGGGTTGACAAAAGGATCAGGTCCATTTCAAAAGCAACTGACAAATCCAGTAAGACGAGCACTAAAAATTTGGAAACCGCTCTTGCCAGTTTTAAAACTTCAACAATAGTCTGAGTGGAGTCTTTTTTACATTTTCTCCTTTTTTCAAATTCAGAAAAAAAAAACAGCAGGGTGTTTGTTAATTGCCTAAGTTAAATACTGAATCAAGTAAACATCTAAACTTAAAGAACTATACATTGGCTTCATATACTTTGCATAGAGCAGACTTTGCATTCGTCATGGCATCAGGTTGTCGTAACAATACATCTTTTTTCCGCAAATTAAGACTGGGTGTTTTATATGCTTTGTTGCAAACATTTGAAATAAATAAAATATGAATACAATAAAATCCATATATACACTAGACACATCAGCCATTATTGTCTTAAAACATTTTTGATCCACTTCAAATGTTGACTACTTTAAAAGTGCAATTTTACTTTCTTACCACTGTCTACACAGCCTACAAAAAGGCCTGTCTTGTGCCAGAAGGTCTGTATGTGTGCATTTGGGTGTACATGTGTGTTTAGATACTAAGATGTAAGAGACACTCAGAACTCCTGGAGCCCGAGACCGTGTGATCTCACAGACTGGAAGTCCTGTACATAAATCTTGGCCATTTAGAAACGGAAAACTGGTGCCTCCTCTCCTGTGGGGGGAGCAGCCGACAGACTAAACAATGCTGACCCTACTGATGACCTGGCCACTTTTCAAAGCCCCCCTCTTCAGACTACACAGTTATGAACTCTTGGGACAGCCACTGACTCCATCGCCAGCCCCCACGTAACCTTGTATATATATATGACAGAGATTTCCCAAGAATCCAGAAAAAGACCTTAGTTCGTCTTTTAAGATAGCCAATGGGACAAACAACCCTTCAGTCCTAATGCCCCTGACCTCCCCAAAAGAGTGGTTTCACCGAAAATTAAAATGAACAACTGCTCGGAGACTGAAAAGTGAAACACAAAAGGGCTAGACACCAATGGGACAAGAGATATTTTGCTAACTCGACAGCATTCATTCATTTTCCTTCGTCTTAGCCTCTATTTCAGAGGTCGCCACAGCGGAATAAATCGCCAACTATTACGGCATATGTTTTACACAGCTGATGCCCTTCCAGCTGCAACCCAGTATTGGGAAACACCCATACACATTCACTCATACACTAAGGCCAATTTAGTTTATTCAGTTCACCTATAGCGCATGTCTTTGGACTGTGGGGAAAACCGGAGCACCCAGAGGAAACCCACGCCAACACGGGGAGAACATGCAAACTCCACACAGAAATGACAACTGGCCGAGCCGGGCGAAAATGGTAACCACTGAGCCACCGTGCCACCATTTGACAACATTCAATATGAAAATCAATAATTGCCCTGGAGTTGTTCCAAATGTTAAATATAAATCCTTTATTATATTTATATAGTTGTTGATGAACATGAAACTGAAATGAATAAATTGAACATTTCCTGTTCAATTTATTTATTTTAGTTTCATATGTTCATCAGTGACATGTACACTGTTAACAATTTCCTGTAGAATCTACAGTAACTTACTGGCAGTAGTTCGCCAATAACTTACTGTAAATCAATTACAGCAAAACTACTGTATTTACATTAACAGCGCCATTTATCTTGCTCTGTGTATTTACAGTATTGTAAATATCTTTACTGTAAAACATACATTACAGTTAAATACTGTATAAAATACAAAAATTGTGGGCAGCACGGTGGCGCAGTGGGTAGCGCTCTCGCCTCACAGCAAGAAGGTCGCTGGTTCGAGCCTCAGCTGGGTCAGTTGGCATTTCTGTGTGGAGTTTGCATGTTCTCCCCGTGTTTGCGTGGGTTTCCTCTGGGTGCTCCGGTTTCCCCACAGTCCAAAGACATGCGCTATAGGTGAATTGGGTAAGCTAAATTGTCCGTAGTGAATGAGTGTGTATGGATGTTTCCCAGTGATGGGCTGCAGCTGGAAGGGCATCCGCTGTGTAAAACATATGCTGGATAAGTTGGCGGTTCATTCCGCTGTGGTGACCCCAGATTAATAAAGGGACTAAGCCGTAAAGAAAATGAATGAATGAATGAATACAAAAATTGTTAACAGTGTTTGTGAAGACATTTAGGGTGTAATGGTACAAATAAATACTGTTTTTTTACACTTTTATATTATTCAAATAAATTAAGGCTGGGATGATAAATAGATGTTTTGTGATTCATGGATCAAAATGTTTTTTGATTGCATCGCAATTCTCTCTGGAATCGACTCTGAACTTTGTTTTTAACAGCAGATGGCGCTCTAGGATAGTTTTTAATTGTACGCTTCCACTTCTGTTCATTCATTGATGCATTCATTTTCCTTTGTCCCTTATTTATCAGGGGTTGCAACAGCGGAATGAACAGCCAACATATGCATAACATTCCAGCATATGTTTTACACAGTGGATGCCCTTCCAGCCGCAACCCAGAACTGGAAAAACACCCATACACTCTCACATGCACTCATACACTACGGTCAATTTTGTTTACCCAATTCACTTACACCACATCACTTGAACCGTAGGGGAAACCAGAGAACCCAGAGGAAACCCATGCCAACACGGAGAGAACATGCAAACTCCACACAGAAATGCCAACTGGCCTCGAACTAGCCGGGACTCGAACCAGCGCCCATCTCGCTGTGAGGCGACAGTGCTAACAACTGAGCCATCTTGCCACACACTTTCGTTCATTTACTATCAAATGTACTTGCAACATGGCTTTTATTCCACAGGATTAATGCAAACATGGCTCACTATGTAATTCATTCAAAACATTTTAATTAAATCTTTTACTTTACTAATGATTGCTTTACGTTCAATGGTTTGTGTAAGGATTGGCGGAGTACGGCTGTTTGTAAAGCATACAGCGCCATCTGGTGGTAAAAACTAAGCTCAGAATCGATTCAAGAGAGGATCGAAATGCATTCAGAAATTTTCAGAATCAACGCAGAACTATTTCATAATTCGCAAGGCATTGGCTTACCCTAAAATGAATGTGAGTCAACTATGACACATTATTTGCACTATTTAACTGCTTTCAATATTGTAATGGCTTAGCATCAAATCAGCATATTAGAATGATCTGTGTGATACTCAAGAGTAGGGGTGTAACAGATCACAGCTGAAGTTATTGAATCATTCATTGAAAATTAGACTAAAAATAAATATGATGTTGTTGTTGTACAAGATTATAATGTTAAATTTCTACACTACCTGACAAAAGTCTTGTCATCGATCCCAGTTGTAAGAGCAACAAATAATAACTTGACTTCTAGATTATTTGCAAAAGTGGCAAAAGGTAGATTTTTCAGATGAATCATCTGTTGAACTGCATCCCAATCATCACAAATACTGCAGAAGACCTATTGGGACCTGCATGGACCCAAGGTTCTCATAGAAATTAGTCAAGTTTGGTGAGAGAAAAATCATGGTTTGGGGTTACATTCAGTATGGGGGCGTGCGAGAGATCTGCAGAGTGGATGGCAACATCAACAGCCTGAGGTATCAAGACATTTGTGCTGCCCATTACATTACAAACCATCAGCAGGATAGCGCTCCTTCTCATACTTCAGCCTCCACATCAAAGTTCCTAAAAGCAAAGAAGGTCAAGGTGCTCCAGGATTGGCCAGCCCAGTCACCAGACATGAACATTATTGAGAATGTCTGGGGTAAGATGAAGGAGGAGGCATTGAAGATAAATCCAAATAATCTTGATGAACTCTGGAAGTCGTGCAAGAACGCTTTCTTTGTCATTCCAGATGACTTTATTAATAATTTACCTGAGTCATTGCAGAGATGTATGGATGCAGTCCAAATATTAATTCTTTTTCCACTGCACCATGACTTTATATTCTATACTGTACATTATTTCTGTTAAGTGACAAGACTTTTGTCTAAGCAAAGTCAGACCTTACTGTCCTAATTAAATAATTAAAAATCAAGGCATGATCATATTTTATTTAGGTAAAATAAGCATAATCTAGAGGCCTTTGCCTTTCATATAAGCCTAGACTAGAAGTCAAGTTATTATTTGCTGTTCCTAAAACTTGGATAGGCGACAAGACTTTTGTCAGGTAGTGTACATTTAACATTATCAGCAACAGTAGCGAAGATCATTTTCGCAGTATTGGATATTTTATTGATTTTTTTTATTCAGCTGGTTACTTCTTGATTTTTTTTTTATTAAAATTACAGGTTTTAAGTTAACTTGCAGTAACTTGCAGTATTGCTTTTGTAATAAATGGAAAGCAAATAACATTGTCTCCAATCTGTGACTCAAAAAGAGTAATGTGATCCGAACCATGAGATTTGGGATCTCACATTACACCAAGAGTAATGATGCTAAAAATAATTTAAAAAGAAAATTGACTTTTAGTTTTCCTGCATTTTAGATCAAATAAATGCAGCCTTGGTTACTTATAAGAGATGTTTATTATGTGATAGTCCAGGCCAAACTCTGAACAGCATTGACCTCTGTGACACACATCAAGCAAAAAAACAACAATTGAAACATGACTCCTCTCCAACAGGAAGTTTACCAGCATCTGGACTTTGTCATACACAGATTCACACAGCTGTCACATTGGCCAAGGGTTGACGCTCTTTTATACCAATCACCCTTCTGCTTCAGTGACACAACAGTGAGGTTTACGAAACCTTACAGACAGCCTTGTCATAATCCGTTTTTCAACGTGCTCGTGGTCCTTCAATCTTATCGCATTCTGATATTCGGAGTCCAAGGCATGCCATTAATCATGTCACCAACAGAAAGCCTTATCTGCAAACCAGAACTCATAATCCCACACAAATAAATCAGCTCTAACTAATACATATAAGCAAACCTATTCATGTTCACCAAAGCTAGCCTAATCTTCACAAAACAAAAACAAAAAGCTTCTCGTGTAATCTCCATTGACGCGGCGTTTACATCAATGCGCGGAGAGGGCTGAATTTTATCAGATTAGACATTTTGACAAGAGCTATCAAAGCGAGCAGCCTGAAACTTTAATAGCACACGTACAGCCGGCCCCAAACAAGCCTTGTGCTCCATTGTCACTTGGCAGCTTCGAGCCATTGCGCTGATGGGGCCACATTGACGTTCGGATTAGGGCACGCCTCTGTGATCAAGTGCTCAAATACTAGATAAAAACTACAGAAACACCCTTTAATCCTCACAAACCACCTCTAAATAGGATCTTAAGGGGAAGAACATCGTCACAGTGGATTCTTTTCAAAACGGTCCAGTGTTTTTGGCTTAATTCTGCTGCTTGTGATGGATTTTGTTTAGCATTTGAAGGCCAAGGGGAACGTGCCGATAGGAGGACAAACATCTTGGCTTACTTGATAAGTCTTCATGTTTCGAAGCATTTACACAAAATTCTTTTTACAGACATTTTAAAATATGTCATGTTTTGGGCAACATGGTGGCTCAGTGGTTAGCACTGTCGCCTCACAGCAAAAAGGTTGCTGTTTTGAGTCCTGGCTGGGCCAGATGGCGTTTCCGTGTGGAGTTTGCATGTTTTCCCCGTGTTTGCGTGGGTTTCCCCCACAGTCCAAAGATATGAGCTTTAGGTGAATTGAATAAACTAAATTGTTCGTAGTGTGTGTGAATGAGTGTGTATGGGTGTTTCCCAATACTGGAAATGCTGGAAGGGCATCTGCTGCATAAAACATATGCTGGAATAGTTGGAGATTCATTCCGCTGTGGCAACCTCTGAAATAGAGGCTAAACCGAATGAATGAATAAAATATGTCATGTTTTAGTTCATATTGCACTGCGCTCTTGCGGTATTTAAATTTTAGTGCGTTAATCTTGTTTATGGTATAATTCAAAAGGTCATGATCCGCACTCGTTAAATAATTGCTTTATATTTCTTTATTTCACATTCTTCTGAGATAATAAACACAAACCTTTCGGCTCAGTGCCTTCCTCTGTGTGTGAACATTTTCTCAATCCACCCTCTTAATCCATAGTTAATCATATTACGTCGTCGATTGAATAGCTACTCAATGGTTAAAAACAATCCAATCTCATTTCGGTTCGTATATAGCTAGTAACATAACGAATGTCTCTTCCACCTACAAAAACATTATCTCCATATTCAGATAGAGCAGATTTGTTCAGAGAATCACATATAAATCATCATCACTTATGTTTTAGTTCACAATCATCAGTGATGGTGAAAAACTGTGTTATAAATTAACGATGTCATTAACAAAATTAGTTTTTTCAGTAATGAGTAACCAAACAAATGTACAACGTTTCCCCTGTTACAATGCTGTACGTATAACGACAAAAAATTGCAGTTATATAATAAAAGGTTTGTTGAAAGAAATATGCTGAAATGTACAGTAACTTAAGTAATCGCAGAATCTGTGTGTCAACCATGAAAAGATGTCTATGTTGGAAGTGGCATTAGTGAGGCCAGCAGGGGGCGCTCAACCTGCAGTCTATGTGAGTCCTAATGCCCTAGTAAAGTGAAGGGGGCACTATACTGTCAGTGAGCGCCGCCTTTCGAATGAGACATTAAACCGAGGTCCTGCCCAAATCCCTTCCATCTGCCCTTACCGATCATGGCCTCCCAATCATCCCCGTCCACCAAATTGGCTCTACCACTGTCTCTCCACAACATTAATAGCTGGTGTGTGGTGAGCGCATTGGCACCATTGTCCTGTTGCTTGAAGCCATTCATTTGTTTGTCGTCAAACGCCTGACTACTGCCGTGTGTGCGTCCTGTCGCAAAATGTAGCGAAAAGTACTACAAAGCGGTAATAGTTTAAGGCATACTGCACTTCAGTAATGCGACTAAAATAGAAACACTCCACATCTTAATTCGATTTCTGTTTAGTTCGATTATGACATTAGTCGGATTAAGGTCATCAAAAATCGCTGTTTACATGGTAGACTCTTAATCAGAGTATTGTCTTAATCGTAATAAAATTGGAGTATTGGTGTCCATGTAAATGTAACAATAAGGAGTTTCTATTTACTGTAAAATTCTCTTCTAACTTTGACCTGAATTAAAGGGTTAGTTGACCCAAAAATGTAAATTATGTTATTAATTGATAGAATATCTGAGCTTAGTATTATTTCAGTTGAACCACTGAAGTCATAAGCAGTGTCTTTGGTTCCTTTTTTTAATTTGAATGACTCTCTATGGACCATTGTTCCCTATGGAGGATGAGAGCTCCAGGATTTCATCTAAAATACCTCACAGTTTTTTGCTTACACACATTTTCAAAACTTTGCCTCTTTTTTCAAAACTGTACACACAAATCCAAGAACAGCACACATATTAAAGCCTGCTCGGCTAGACTACTCAACAGCTTCTTCCCACAGGCTGTTAGAGCCCTCAACTCCAGTCAACTTACCCCCCTTTGAAACCTCCCCATGCATTTCTGAGTATGTCCCATACAGGTGAGTGGGCTTAACAAACCACCTGTGGAAGGACACCCCCTCGTCTCTCTGACTCTGGTTGTAGGGATTGTACATTTGCACTATAGACACTTTCCTAATCACTCCATGTCTCTTGGAAACATTGTGCATTTTAAATTGTGCTTCATTCAGGTGAGTGGGCTTGACAAACCACCTGTAGAAACACTCTTCTCTCTTATGCACCTGACACTTTATCTAAACTCCACCTTACAAGGACTCAATGTTTAC
>CAIGQW010050786.1:6531-17351 GCA_903798125.1 Danio choprae
CAGATCATTTGAATCAGTGAATCTTTACTGGAGACTCACTCTGAACAAGTGAATCTTTTACTAGAGACTCACTCTGAACAAATAATTTGAATCAGTGAATCGTTTACTAGAGACTCTAAATGAATTATTTGACTCAGCAAATCTTTTACTGTAGACTCACTCTAAACAGATCATTTGAATCAGTGAAATATTTACTGGAGACTCACTCTGAACACATCATTTGAATCAGTGAATCTTGTACTGGAGACTCACTCTGAATGGATAATTTGAATCAGTGAATTTTTTACAGGAGACTCGCTCTGAATGGATCATTTGAATCAGTGAATCTTTTACAGGAGACTCACGCTGAATGAATCATTTCAATCAGTGAATACTTAAAATACATACTTAAGGACAGTAGTGAAGTAAAAATATTCCATATAACAATGTAAAGAAATGATTACTCACCAAAAGAGTACCTGTATAAAAGGAAACAGAGAAATATATGAGATTAATACCATTTTCATCACATACATGAATGAAATCATCACCATATTTGTTTGGTAAATCATTATTATGTAACAGTACATGTTTAGTACTTTAGACCATCTTTTCCTCATTAGCATATTACATTAGCCTTGTTTTTGAATCTGCCACTAAGCTGACACACAGGCAACTGTAGCTCCGCCCTCTTTTGAAAAGAGCACAATCTCATTTGAATTTAAAGCGACAGTCACCAAAACTGCACAATTAGGATCAAAGGCTAAAAGGGTCAGTTTCAGAGAGTTATAAAACATAACTTGTGTGCTATTTTGAGCTGAAACCTCACACACACACACTCTAGAGACATCAGAGACTTATTTTACATCTTGTAAAAAGGGGCATAATAGGTCTCCTTTAAATTTGTATCATTCTTACTGTTTGTAATATGAATGCATGTGTTTCTATGCTCACCAAAGCTGTCCGACATTCACAATGGAGTGATACAAGATCCACAGCGTCCCCATAATGACCATATTGGCAGACCCCAAAAACAGCACCAACCCTGAAAGGGCCATTCCTGCCAGCGCAATCAGATCCAGGTTTGTATCCATATCACTCCAGTCCATGAACCAGAGGATTGTAGGAGTGTAAGACAGGGCAGAGAAGTCAATCTTTCCTCCCACATAACGCTTAACACTCCTCAGGTAATCTTTACACGGCATGAGGCCTTTTTCTCCGATCAGCTGCTTATTCTGGTTGTAGGCGACAGTGAAAGCCACCACTGCAAAACAGAAGAGCAGACAGCTTAATTATTACACGCGCATTTATAATCAGAGTATTTAAAAACCGTTAGGTGCGTTCCAAATCGCACACTCGTGCACTATACTACGTGATTTTGTAGTATAAATCCTGTGAGGAGTGCATTCAAACTGGAAAGTCGAAAAAAGAGTAAGCGCACTTTAAATACCGTATAATGCACTTTTTCAACCATTACAAATAATTGTGGGATGTTGAACCCTGGGCAGTGCGGTGGCGCAGTGGGTAGCACTGTCACCTCACAGCAAAAAGGTCGTTGGTTCAAGCCTCGGCTGGGCCAGTTGACATTTCTGTGTGGAGTTTGCATGTTCTCCCCGTGTTTGCGTGGGTTTCCTCCGGGTGCTCCGGTTTCCCCCACAAGTCCAAAGACATGTGTTATAGTGGAATTGGGTAAGCTAAAGAGTCCGTTGTGTATGTGTGTAAATGAGAGTGTATTGGTGTTTCCCAGTGATGGGTTGCAGCTGGAAGGGCATCCGCTGCGCAAAACATATGCTGGATAAGTTGGCGGTTCATTCCGCTGTGGCGACCCATGATTAATAAAGGGACTAAGCCGAAAAGAAAATGAATGAATGAATGTTGAACCCTTTATGCACTCATGCACATCATTCCCTCATAGTAAACTAACGTCAACAGGGAAAGACCGCCACTCCAAACGTGGAAGCAAACGGTCAGACTTTGATTGAAGATTACTAAAACAAGCTATTTTTTTTCAGTGGACTAACTTGCACAGATGAATTGTTCACCTAAAGACTAATAACATGGGCTAACAAAATAAACATTGTCAATTTTAATGTCAAGCGGACTTTAGGCGGGACGTGGCTACGAAAATATTGTTTGCTTCTCTAGTCTCCGCTGCCTAGACTGCAGCTCCACACGGGAAGTTTGGCCAGAAGAATAATGATCGTGCCCAACAGAGCCTGGTTTCTCTCCAGTTTTTTTTCCCTTCACTTCGTCAATTGGTGAAGTTTTCTCCTCGCCACTGTTGCCACTGGCTTGCTCGGATCGGGACTTGTGGAGCTGCGCTTTGGTGGATTTGCTCTTCAGTGTTTGACATAATCTGCACTGTAAAAAGCGCTGTATAAATACACTTGAATTGAATTGAAAATGGGCCTCACGGTGGCGCAGTGGGTAGCACGTTCGCCTCACAGCAAGAAGGTCGCTGGTTCGAGCCTCGGCTGGGTCAGTTGGCATTTCTGTGTGGAGTTTGCTTGTTCTCCCCGTGTTGGTGTGGGTTTCCTCCGGGTGCTCCGGTTTCCCCCACAAGTCCAAACACATGCGCTATAGGGGAATTGGGTAAGCGAAATTGTCTGTAGTGTATGAGTGTGAATGGGTGTGTGTGGATGTTTTCCAGTGATGGGTTGCAGCTGGAAGGGCATCCGCTGCGTAAAACATATGCTGGATAAGTTGGCGGTTCATTCCACTGTGGCGACCTCAGATTAATAAAGGGACTAAGCCGAAAAGAAAATGAATGAATGAATTGAAAATTGATATGCAGTATTACAATAAAGATTGTAAATGAGGATTTCAGGAGGACTTTAAAGAGGAAAGATTAAGAAGTTGTTAGTGGATCAAGCTGACCAGTTGCTCATTACAAAAGTGATTCTCGCATAAGAAGACTAACTAATCTAACTAATTGTGCGTGGTCTCCTAGCAACGGCGTCATTTCTCCTCCAGCCAGACTCACAGTAGATGAAGGCGATGGATCTCAGCAGGACGATGCGCGTGAGCCAGAATGACCCTCTCTGGACCAAAACGCCCACTTTCTTCTCATATCTGCTCGAGTGTTCGTCTCGTTTTGTGTCGCTGCAGCTGTCGTGTGCAGTATTATCCGAAACAAGCACATCGCCACGCCGCTTTCTGAGGAAACTCTCGCTGGTCTCCAAACTCTCACCGGAGGACGCCATGTTTACAGCGTTTTACGCATGCGCGAGGAATCACGTGCAGCGCACTGAGCAATCAGAGGACGGTGCGCCTCTGCCAACATAACCCACAGAGCGATGACAGATCTGCTATAAAGTTCACGAAGACGCTCAATCTTGCGCAATATATAAATAAATATTAAATATAAGATAAAGTAATGTTGCGTAGTTCATTCTGATCTGATATTAAGTCATAATTATAAAAAGCCACCGTTATGAGACACGAATGAGAAAATATTAAAATACTTTTAATTATTATTATATTATATTTATATTTTATTCTCAGTATTTTAACTTTTAAATATTTATTTTATCTCATGTAGTCAATTAGGACTTTTTCAGTCATAATAATTTCTTAATATCTTCTTCTTTATGCTTTACTGTGATAATAAAGTAGATTTAATGTGAGAAACATGGGGGTAGACTAAGATTAAAAATACATTTTGAAAAGTATTTAAAAACCAAAAATAAATGTAATACTTTATTTTAAGGTGCCCTTGTTAAAACTAGTCATTTAACTACTGCGTAATAAGTATGTGTACTCATTATACAGCATGGTTAGGGTTAGAATGTGGGTTAGGTTTAGGGTTAATTGCATTTAATTATGCACAATTAATTGTAAATACATGTAACATAAGTAACAATGACGCCTTAAAATAACGTGTATAATAAAATAAAATGTATAAAACACTGCACGTCATGATTTTGCCAAGTACGATGCGATTCTGGATTAACACACACACACACACACACTCATACACTATGGCCAATTTAGTTCAACAATTCCCCTATACCGCATGTGTTTGGACTGTGGGGGAAACCGGAGCACCCGGAGGAAACCCACGCCAACACGGGGAGAACATGCAAACTCCACACAGAAACACCAACTGACCCAGCTGAGGCTCGAACCAGCGACCTTCTTGCTGTGAGGTGACAGTGTTAACCACTGAGCCACCGTGTCACCCCTCTGGAACATCATTTTTGTTGGAAAATGTAATCCATAGCTATTCCCAACCATAACTGTAAATTATTCCCAAAATCAGAGGGGAATAATAGCTGGATAACAATCGTGTAGAAGTGCATAAACCTAACCGTAAGCCTAAATATAACATGAACTGTAAACGTATCTCTTAATTCTGATTGGCTGACTGGAATGTTGTTCCAGGATCAACATAGCTGTCAGTCCAGGAACATCTCCTACTTGGTGAAATCAGATTGATGATAAAACACTATGGATAAATCATATCAGCAGTTATACAGCATTATGGTGTAATTTGTTAGTCAATTATGTTCAATTAAGTTAAAAGGCTGCTGATGAACAGCACTGGCCAATCGGAGCAGCTGCGTAAAACCTTCTCGACCAATGAGAATACAGAAAGAGGAGACATTTAACACACAATTAATCAACAATGTTTATCAATATTAGGACTCTTAAGTACTGGTTTTATCTTTGTATATTTGTTTATGTGTAATTAATTAATACTAGGATGAGGTTAGAATGTGAATTAGGTTTAGGGTTAATAATTATGCATAATTAATTGTAATTACTACATTAAATACATGTAACAAGGGCATAAAAAGACATTTAACCGGTTTTATAAAGTGAATAAAACAATATGTATAAACCACTGCTAGAATGCTGGATAATTGACGCAACACATAAGCAGTTATTCAGCATTATGGTGTCATTTGTTAGTCAATTATGTTCAATTAAGTTAAAAAGTTGCTGATGTACAGCACTGGCCAATCGGAGCAGTTGCGTAAAAACCTCTCGACCAATGAGAACACAGAAGGAGGAGACTGTTAATAATACCTCACAAAAACTTCTCTCTCTCACCAATAAGTTGTGTAATGTTGCCAGTTCCTCAGCCCGACGCGTCATGAAGCCGAGAAATTAGTGCGGATATTGGGAATATTTACGACTGTGAGATCTTAAACTTCTCATCGCAGGATTTTAAAATGTCTAAGGAGCCGGATAAAGCTGCTTCTGGCCCGGAGAGCTGTTTTCTGGATGATGTAGATTCTGATTCTCCGTCTTCTCCATCGGCGTCTGATGATCCAGGGTCGAGCGCCGCTCCGCCACCGGACACCGATCGAGACGCGCGGTTCCCGGTGTGCATCCGAGACGCGGTGTCGCAGGTCCTTAAGGGCTACGACTGGTCCCTGGTGCCGATGCCGATGCAGGGAAGCCGGTCTCTGAAGGACAAGCCGCATGTGAAGAGACCCATGAACGCGTTTATGGTGTGGGCGCAGGCGGCGCGGAGGAAACTGGCCGATCAGTACCCGCATCTGCACAACGCAGAGCTCAGCAAGACCCTCGGGAAGCTCTGGAGGTACCGATTAATGCATGGGCTTTGTGTTTTAAACCTATTCTGAAACTGTAATACAAACTTACTTTTTTCCAAGTATCATTGAATTAGAAGATTTACATGATTGTCTTTAAATGTAAATAAATAAGTTTGCATTAGTTTCAGAATAAGTCTTTATTATAAAACACGTTTAAACAAGCACATTAGGTTGAACATTACCCCCAATAAGTTTGCATTACAGTTTGCTTAACTAGTTTATTCTTTGTGTATGTTCAGATGTAACATTACCTTTAAAATTAATCAGTAAATACAATGAATAATTTTTATCACAGATTATAATGTTATTAATTTTTGACCTGCATTAGTTATTTCTGTATTTGTTATTGTTTTGTGTGTTAAAATTGTTGTTTTTTTAAAGATACTTTTTAAACAATTTTAACATACAGAAAAAAATAACATAAATTAACATTATAGTATGTAAAAAAATTATTCATTGGATTTACTACATTATTTTATACACTCAAAAAATAATGTTTGCTGTTTGCTCAAACTACTTAATTACAATGAACTGAAACAAATCAATTCTTGAGGTTTTTTTCAGACAACTTAATTGTTTTATGTTCAATCCACTTAAATTTGTAAAAACTAATAAGCTTAATGACTTAAATCCTTCATGTTGCTGCTACACAAATCGATTGTGTGGAACCCAACGTTATTTACAGTGTAAAATTATATGGGCTGAATTTTAACATTCATTCATTCATTCATTTTCTTTTCGGCTTAGTCCCTTTATTAATCAGGGGTCGCCACAGTGGAATGAACCGCCTGAATTTAATTTTGTAACTTAATTTGTGGGCCTCACGGTGGCGCAGTGGGTAGCACGATCGCCTCACAGCAAGAAGGTCGCTGGTTCGAGCCTCGGCTCCGGTTTCCCCCACAAGTCCAAAGACATGCGCTATAGGTGAATTGGGTAAGCTAAATTCTCCATAGTGTATGTGTGTGAATGAATGAATGAGTGTGTGTATGAATGAGTATGAATGTTTCCCAGTGATGGGTTGCAGCTGGAAGGGCATCCGCTGCGTAAAACATATGCTGGATAAGTTGGCGGTTCATTCCGCTGTGGCGACCCCAGATTAATAAAGGGACTAAGCCGAAATGAAAATGAATGAATGAATATTTAAATAGACTTGTGTTAGACATTAAAGTATTTAATTAGACTATTTAGATTCATTAGTTAACAGTAATCAGAAAAAATGCAATGTTGGAATTAATACTACTTTCTCATAGTTATGAAAGACTAACAAGTATACTAGTGACTAATTAATACTCGCTAAAGCTTCAATAATAACTAAAATCAACAATATATAATGCATACTAGTTAGAATAGGTGCCAATATAACACTCAGTTTTGCCAGTATTATGTCAGTATTATTTATTTGTCAGTATTGTGTATTGTATTCACTACTTTAGAGTGACACTGTTAATATACGTTTAATTATTTGTTAATGCATTAGCATGAACTGATCATATAATTACATTATTTATTACTAATGTTACTCAGTGTAAAGCATTACCGAAAGCATTACTAGTGACTAATTTTAATAATTAATGAGAGAAAGTGCTAGTTTTAATCACAGTAGTTAGGACTAATGAAGTATACATGGTTCAAGGAATAAATACTACTAGTTTACCGCCAAAAGTCTTGTGATAATATCATATTTACTTTAATTGCTGAAGCTCTTATCACCTTATATGGTAGTGTACTATCACAATATTGACCAAAGATCAAATAAAGGTTATATGTATAATAATACAGTTTTAAAATAATGTCAACTCTGTTACAACGGTTATAGAAAGGCAGAACAATCTATAAAGCGCTGATATATAAGAAAGCATGTGACTTGCTCCAAGTGATGTCACTTCCTGTGGCGGGAAACTCTGGAAGGCATTGAGGCGTGTTATTTGTCTTCTCTCATTAATTTGTGTGAAATGTTTAGGATTCACCAGTTGTAGATTCATTATGTCAACTCTGTTACTGTGATTTTACCGTTAATTCACTTTTTAAAACAATAATATGATTGAATATGCATAATATTGTGTTTTAGACGGCCCATGTGGAGTCTGGTTTGAGGTTAGCATCTGGTGCTAAGGCTCAAAATGCTGGAAAATGTCAACTCTGTTATTGTTTACAATGAGTTAAACAACAATTAGCAACTTAATCAAACGTTCCATATCACATATAAACATTAATTTACAATAATAATGCATTCAGTCTAGTGTAAATGATAGATTTGTAGTGTATCAGGATCATTTATGAAATGCACCCTCAGTTTTACATGAATAATGGATTCAGTTTACTGTTAATGATATTATTCATTCATTCATTTTCATTTCGGCTTAGTCGCTTTATTAATCTGGGGTCGCCACAGCGGAATGAACCGCCAACTTATCCAGCATATGTTTTACACAGCGGATGCCCTTTCAGCTGCAACCCATCTCTGGGAAACATCCATACACACTCACTCATTCACACTCATACACTACGGACAATTTAGCTTACCCAATTCCCCTATAGCGCATGTCTTTGGAATTGTGGGGGAAACCGGAGCACCCGGAGGAAACCCACACCAACACGGGGAGAACATGCAAACTCCACACAGAAACACCAACTGACCCAGCCGAGGCTCGAACCAGCGACCTTCTTGCTGTGAGGCGAATGTGCTATCCACTCTGCCACCGTGCTGCCCTTAATGATTTTATATTAAATGCTATTACTGTCCTCTGTTTGCTCAGGCTCTTGTCTGAGAGCGAGAAGAGGCCGTTTGTGGAAGAAGCAGAAAGACTGAGGCTG
Organism: Danio choprae; assembly: GCA_903798125.1. Taxonomy (NCBI): domain Eukaryota; kingdom Metazoa; phylum Chordata; class Actinopteri; order Cypriniformes; family Danionidae; genus Danio; species Danio choprae. Next base: position 14,889 of record CAIGQW010050786.1, read on the forward strand.
CAGCATAAGAAAGATTATCCCGATTATAAATATCAGCCGCGGAGACGCAAGAGCCTGAAACCTGGACAGAACGAAGCAGAAGCAGGAGCCGAGAAAAACCTTCATCACACGGATCAAATCTACAAGACGGAAGCAGGAATGAGAGTCATGCACCATCAGACCGTCCATGGAGGTGAGATACTGTACATTTACTATCTCACAAACTGTGTATATGCACAGGGACTTTTAATTTTCAGTAAGCCAGCTCGAGTGCTCACGTCGTTATAAACTCACCACGTTTAGGGTCTGCTTTCTGTAAATATATATGACCTTCACTGCACTCACTAAATATTTTTGATGCTTGTTCAAACTTCTTAATTAAAATGAGCTGAAACAACACAATTCTTGAGGTTTTTTTGGGACAACTTAATCGTTTTATGTTCAATCTTATAAGGTAACTTAATTGATTTGTGTTGGGACAATATGAAGGTATTGTGTGGAACCCAGCATTTTGTACTGTGTGCCTGATTGATATACGACATAAAGTAGGTCTCAGACATTAAATTATATTAAATTGCATTAAATTACATTGTACTACGTTAGAATAATATAAAAACTTAAATATCGGCCAATATATCAGTATTGCTCATATATATCGGTATTGCCGATGCAATATACTCTATGCATGTTAATTCTTTTCTAACTCTATCCAACAAATAATATACATTTTTTCCAACCCAGTTCAAAATAACTAATTCTACTAATAATTTTATATTCAACTATACATTTAGGAAACAGAGAAATGTAAAAACGTGAGTATCAGCCGATATATCGGTATTGCTGATACACTACACCAGGGGTGTCAAAGTTCCTGTAGGGCCGCAGCCCTGCACAGTTTAGTTCCAACCCTGCTCCAACACACTTACCTGTAGGTTTCAAACAAGCCTAAAGGACTTAATTAGTTTGATCAGGTGTGTTTAATTAGGGTTGGAACTAAACTGTGCAGAGCTGCGGCCCTCCAGGAACTGACTTTGACACCTGTGCACTACACTGTATACATGTTCATCTTTTCCAACTCTATCCAACCAATCATATTCAATCGTTCCAACTAATAATTTTATATTCAACTATACATTTAGACAAACAGAAATATGTAAAAACTTAAATATCGGCCGATATATCGGTATTGCTGATACATCGGTTTTGCCGATACACTACACCTTATGCATGTTCATTCTTTTCCAACTCCATCCAACCAATCATATTTAATCTTTCTAACCAAGTTCAAAATAACAAACTCTACCAATAATTTTTTATTCAAATTTAGGCAAATAGAAATATGTAAAAACGTAAATATCGGCCGATATATTGTTATTGTTTATATATCGGTTTTGCCGATACACTACACCATATGCATGTTCATTATTTTTATACTCTATCCAACCAATCGTATTCAATCTTTCCAACCGTGTTCAAAATAAGAAATTCTACTAATAATTTTATATTCAAGGGCCGATATATCTATTGCTTAAATATCAGTTTACCAATACACAACACCATATAACATAATAACCAATAACATAAAATTTTTCCAACCCAGTTCAACCACATGGACCTCCAACGCCTCCAACCACACCGAAATCCGACCAACATCAAAGCATGAAACGTCTGTCGGAAAACGCCAGACAGAACATCGACTTCAGCAACGTGGACATTTCGGAGCTGAGCAGTGACGTCATCGGCAGCATGGGCCAGTTCGACGTTCGCGAGTTTGACCAATATCTGCCGTTAAACGGGCACACGGAGAGCAGCGGCGGGCAACACTCCAGTCCCAGCTGCTTCAGCGCGTCTTTTCACCATCACAGCGGCGCTTCAGCGTGGAACAAACCATCCGGGTCACCGTCCACATCCAGTGCAAACCAACAAAGACTGCTCATTAAAACTGAACAATTGAGTCCCTCTCATTACGGGGAGTCTCACGGCTCACCAGCTCAATCTGAGCTCAGCGACTGTGCCGACATGCAGAACTCGGCGTACTTCACCACATTTTCTGGCTACCCGGCTGGCATTTATCAGTATCCGTACTTCCACTCCTCCAGACGGTCCTACATGACTCCAGTTCTCAACACTTTGTCCAGTCCGTCTCATAGTCCCGGTACAAACTGGGAGCAGCCGGTTTACACAACTTTATCACGGCCATGATGATGATGTCAGAAATGCGCTGAAAATTCTGGGACACTGAGGCGATTGAACATAATATATGTGATGCACATGATACACTGTAAAAAGTGATTAGTTCGTTTACAAACTAGTTCTAACTATAAGAGTAAAGCAGTTATAACTTGGAACCTTTTAAGTTGACTTCATTTTTGTAATTATGCAAATGGTTAAAGTCAAATGGTAAAAGTGGAGTAAAGTCAACTAATGGCTTTAATATCAGCAGGTTTACTCACTTTATTAAAGTAAAGTCAACTAATGGCTTTA
>CAIGQW010050794.1:1608-20618 GCA_903798125.1 Danio choprae
TCCTATAATATTTTTTCTTCTGGAGAAAGTCTTATTTGTTTTATTTCAGCTAGAATAAAAGCAGTTTTAATTTTTTTTTAAAACATTTTAAGGTCAAAATTATTAGCCCCTTTAAGCTATATTTTTTTCCGATTGTCTACAGAACAAACCATCATTATACAATAACTTGCCTAATTACCTTTTCCTGCCTTGTTAACATAATTAACCTAGTTAAGCTTTTAAATGTAATTTTAAGCTGTATAGAAGTGTCTCGATAAATATCTACTAAATATTATTTACTGTCATCACGGCAAAGATAAAATAAATCAGTTATTAGAAATGAGTTATTAAAACTATTATGTGCAGAAATGTGTTGAAAAAATCTTCTCTCCGTTAAACAGAAATTGGGGGGAAAAAAATACAAGGGGGCTAATAATTCAGGTGGTCAAATAACTCTGTGTCAGTGTTCGTCCGTGTCTTCCTTTGTTTTCGTCATGTGATTTGTTTGTATTGTCTTTCCCGCCACCATCAGTGTCAATCTGTTCCACCTGTGTTCATCCCTTGTGTGTGATTAGTCTAATCATCCCCCATCTATTTATACCCTTTCGTCTGTGTCCATTGTTGTCCGGTATTCTGATTCGTTTGGTTCGTCTGTTCCTGTGTCGTCCTGTCTTCCCGCATCCAGTATCTGTTCCCCGTAAGTGTTCAATAAATCCGTTTTTGTATATATCTATCGTCATGTCGGGCCTCACGGTGGCGCAGTGGGTAGCACGTTCGCCTCACAGCAAGAAGGTTGCTGGTTAGAGCCTCGGCTGGGTCAGTTGGCGTTTATGTGTGGAGTTTGCATGTTCTCCCCGTGTTCGCGTGGGTTTCCTCCGGGTGCTCCGGTTTCCCCCACAAGTCCAAAGACATGCGCTATAGGTGAATTGGGTAAGCTAAATTGTCCATAGTGTATGAGTGTGAATGGGTGTGTATGTATGTTTCCCAGAGATGGGTTGCAGCTAGAAGGGCATCTGCTGTGTAAAACATATGCTGGATAAGTTGGCGGTTCATTCCGCTGTGGCGACCCCAGGTTAATAAAGGGACTAAGCCGAAATCAAAATGAAATGAAATTTTACTGCATAATCTAGTGAATATATTATCAGTGTTTGGAACAAAAGGTTTGAGAATTAGTTTAAGATGCCAAATATTGTCCAGATTTGTGAAGAAGTACCCTGATAATGACAGTCATAATAAAATCACCTGCTCAAACTGAACTCTTCCAAGCTCCGAAAGGTAACGAAATACACTTTATTTTCTTGCATTTTCATTTTTATGTATTTAAGAGTTAAATCATGAAGAATTTAAAGGCCTAAAAATATCCTACTGTAGAATATAGTAAACTCTATATGGAAAGTTTTGAGACGTACCTTTCCTCATTACTTGAGATCTTCTGCTTTTAAGAAATGTCTTGAGAGTTTGAATACAGTGTGGAAAGCATGACCTCTCGTGATACCACAAAAATATCTGGAGATAAGGATTTGGGCCCTTATGTGAGTATATTAATGGACCCTTATATGTAAACTTGCCACCAAAATATCCCACTTCTTCTGTTGTGAAGCCATCAAATGCAGTCTTGGCAATCATTTGTCCAGGTTTGTCATTGTCCTGTAGTTCACAAAGACCAACTGCCTGATAAATTTGTGGGCCTACTAATAGAAAGAGAAAGAGGGAGATGTAAAACCAAGTCTTATCTTAAATTGAAACAGCTACCTAATAATTGAATATCTTCAGTATGAACTGTGTTTGGTCAGAAAACTCAACATTTCTTTTTACAGTAATTAAATAATGCTTTTGTCACATTTTGCATGTACAGTAAAACAGTTTATGAAATAAAATTTAGCATTCTCAAAGGGGCTATGTATTCTGTGAACATAAGCAGAATGTTAGATTAGTGTTCTATTGCTGTAACGACAACTTTCATAGCTGACAAAGAACTAACCGTAAGAGATAACATTCTAGGAACCAAAAATTAACATTTTAAAAATTAACATTTTTCTGGGAACATCTTTTTTTGTGTTGTGGCTGTCAATTTTTTTCCATATTAAGTCATAATTTTGACTCAATTTGGAATGTTCATCTTATAATATTTACTTTTGTATGCTATTTTATATATTCATTTAATCACAAACAGTAAGTGCAATGTAAAGTTCACATAATGGCCACAGGTGTCATTAATAATAAGGTCAAACTGCTACATTGAATAAATTTTCACAATCTATCCAAACATAATCTATGTTTTAGCCAGTGAACCTACTTTCTGTATGGTTTTCGCTTTTTGACATTTTCACAAGATGGTCCCATATACTTCGGGTGTCCCTTGTGTCAAATGTATCTTCATTAGTAGTATTTCCTCTCGGAAAGAAGCTCCAAGCTTCTGAATTAGTGTATCCTACAATGAAGTCATCCAACATCACTGTGGCACTAAATTCAGGAAATGGGGTATTCCCTTTAATGTAAGTTGCAAGCACCCACAAAGAATGAGAACCTGTGAGAAACATTAACATTATTTTGTAGCATTTGTTTGTTTTAATATGACTTAATTATTATTGTTTAATGAATACAAAGGTTTCTTTTTCTTTATTTACATATCATATGATGTTTAGTAATTGACCTAAAAATATAAATACTTTTGTGACCAAAAAAAAAGATTTTCAGTTATTTCAGAAAAGTAATTTAAGAAAAGGTTTAGATACATGACAAGAAAACATTAGTGTAAAACACAAAAAAAGAAAAACAAATGCAGCAACAGTGTTGGTTACATTCATAAATAAAAACTGTATTCTATAAAATGTCATGTGCTGTGCAATGTTTTTCATCTTGCCCGTTCACAGCTGTAGCAAGTCGAGTTTAGAAATATTCAGTGTGTATATAAATAATGATAAGACACATTCTTCTGTACTTGTTTCAAAAGCAAATAAAGTGAAATCATACCTGATAAAACAGATGCTGGAACTGAAAACACACACAGAATAGCAAATAAACTGGTCATCTTATTCTCTAGCAACTGATGCACAATCCATAGATCACGAAAATGTTGTTTTCTAAAGCAGCACTGAATGTATGGCTCAGGTATCAAAGTTTCAAACAAGTCTTGCGAGTTTTTATTTCCTGGAAAAACAATTAGTGAATGTGATTTACGTCAACATTGTTTAAGATTACAAACCTTGCCAAATGAACTTTTAACACACAGATCAAAACCTTTGTAAATTTTTGGGAATTCTTTTTCAAGTATAAGACAATTTGTAATGAGCTAAATTTTCTACTTGATGTGCCATAGACTTTTGAAAAACATTCATTCATTCATTTTCCTTCGGCTTAGTCTCTGATTATCAAGGGTCGCCACCTTTCCAGCATATGTTTTACACAGCAGATGCACTTCCAGCCGCAACCCAACACTGGGAAACACCCATACACTCTCGCATTCACACACACAATCATACACTACGGCCAATTGAGTTCATCCAATTCACCTATAGCACATATCTTTGGACTGTGGGAAAAAACTGAGCACCCAGAGGAAACCCACTCCAACACGGTGAGAACATGCAAACTCCATACAATAATGCCAACTAGCCCAGCCAGGACTCGAACCACCAACCTTCTAGCTGTGAGGTGACAACCACTGAGCCACCATGCTGCCTTTTGAAAAACACATTCACTGATATTTTACATTAAGCATGTGACAGCAAGCCGAGACTTTAAAACTGTATTTGCTTCTTGAGGAAAAATTTCTAAATTATGGACCCCACAAGGACCCCACTTCCAGCCATTGAGGACATCCAGAAGAAACACTGTCTGTGCTGAGCATGCAGTATTCTTAAGGACTCCTCTCACCCTGCTCACAGTTTTCTGTTCTGCCTTCTGGCAGGAGCTTCAAGTTCTCCCTGTCTCCCTTTTGAACTCTGCCCCCCACAGACTCTTTTGAAAACACTATTGGTTGGGTTTAGGGAAGGAGAAGGATTGGTCAGTCATTCAGTCAATCAGTCGACAGCTGGTGGATTTATGTGAGAACAGCAGGCGTGAATGGCACTCACGAGAGAAATTTGAGATCTCAAAAAGCATACACAACGGCCTCTGGCGGATTCACGAAAACAAAAACTTCCAAAAAAACATAGCTCCTGGGACGTATTTGGTGCTCTCCAGAAAGCCTGAGTTGAAAAAAATACACAATCTTCACAAACATTGACTTATTTACAGCACTCAATTACGCACAAATATTAACATTAATTAATATTTAGTCTTTGAAATCATTTATTTTATTTATTTATTTTATTTTATTTTATTTTTTTTGTCTAAGTATAGGACAAATGGCCACCACAGTGATGTCGGTGTGTTTGTGCATGTTATTGAATTGTGGTCTCTTCAAATGCTCTGGAGATATTTGCTGTTTATTGCAATAACTCCAAAAATGGCCAAATAAGAATGAAGTAAATGCCAGAAACAAACTAAAAATAACTGTACAGTAGTCAACATTTGAAGTGAATTAAAAAGGTTTTTCTAATTTCTTTCTAAATAGTTTTAGCACAACATTGATGAAAGGTTTTGATCTACTTTAAATGTTGACTACTGTAAAGTAAAAACTTACTAAAAGTAAAACTAAACTAAATCAATGTCAATGTATTATTCAGATTGAGTTATGTGGCAGAGCAGGTAGACCCTACAGAATTTGGCTTTGCTTTCTGAATAAGTCTGACATGTGTTTTTAACGATTTCTCCCTTCAGAATCCTAAAGCTGTTATTTTTGTTTGTTGTGTGCACAAAATTAATTATTTTACCCCTTTTACAAGATCTAAGATAAGTCTTTGGTGTCTCCAGAATGTTTCTGTAAAGTTTCAGCTCAAAATATTTTAGTATGACAGAAAGTACTTATAACTAACAATGACATTTGAAAAAGAAAATTGGTTAAAATATCAAATAAAAAATTATAATAAAAAATATAAAGAAAATTCCTGGTAAATTTTGCAGTTTCAAAGTAACAGCAAGTCACAACTGAATTAAAAAAAACATTGTAATAATTTTTTTTTTATATATAAGTACAAAGCAGTTAAGGCCACTTAATATAAAATAGGACCAAATATGACTTTGTCATTATGAGGAGATTTTATTATAGCTGCAGTACTACATCCAGTGTCATCACTGGGGGTTTGTACTCATTTTACTTTTACTTTAACTAAAATTGGTATGTGCAATTTACAATTTTATAATTGGAAGAGGTTATCCATTTTTCATGTACTTTGTGTTTCACTGATCTCAGTACCGCCTCACGGTGGCGCAGTGGATAGCACGTTCGCCTCACAGCAAGAAGGTTGCTGGTTGAGCTTCGGCTGGGTCAATTGGCGTTTCTGTGTGGAGTTTGCATGTTCTCCCCGTGTTGGCGTGGGTTTCCTCTGGGTGCTCCGGTTTCCCCCACAAGTCCAAAGACATGCGGTATAGGTGAATTGGATAAGCTAAATTGTCCGTAGTGTATGTGTGTGCATGAGTGTGTATGGATGTTTCCCAGAGATGGGTTGCAGCTGGAAGGGCATCCGCTGCGTAAAACATATGCTGGATAAGTTGGCGGTTCATTCCGCTGTGGCGACCCCAGATTAATAAAGGGACTAAGCCGAAATGAAAATGAATGAATGATCTCAGTACCTTCATGTTGTGGTTCATGTGTTTATGTTGCACCAGCACCAGTGCATTCTTCAGATGCTAAAATTTTAATTAGTTTTGGATTAGTATCATTAGTAACAGACTGTTAAAAAAATGAATACTAATTAGTATTATACAAAACTTATACAAAAATGACACAATATTTAAAAACAAACTCACTCACTTAAAGCAGAGGAATAATCCCCTTTAGATGATGCTAGAATATGAAAAGATGTAAAAATAAATCAATAAATATTGCTTGATGATTTAAGTTTCTGGATTTGGGTGAATTACTATTATTAATATCATTACCAAAACTGTAAGAAAAACTAACCTTTTTTATTCACTTGAATGTGTCTCTTTTTAAGGTAATTCTTGAGAGTTGTTATGCAGGATGGGTAGTTATAGTCTCATGATGCCACTTGAAAAACTCCAGAGATTGTGTTGCAATTTCTTTTGGGCTCTCGTATGTTTTATAACTTGCTGTTATAAAAACGCATTTCATCTGTAGTGAAGCCACTAAATGCAATCTTTGAAATCATTTGTCCAGGCTCATCATTGTCCAACAGCTCACAGTGGCTCATCATTTGATAAATTTGAGTGAAACAGATGAAACATATATCAAGTTCATTCCATGACATGATCTATATTAATGCCAGTATGCATTTTTTTTAACATACTTCCAGTATAGTTTTCAATTGATAGTCTTCCAGTGAATGAAGGTTGCAAGTCATACTTCATTGCATAAACGATGTAAGAAACAATATTATCTTCATTTGTAGTATTACCTCGTGGAATGAATATCTCCGCCTCTGAATTGTAATGTCCTACTGTCATGTCATACATAAATGTGACACTAAATTCAGCAAATGATATCTTTCCTTTTATGAGTGTTACAAGCAACCACAAAGAGTGAGAACCAGTCAGAAATAGCAAAACATACAATTAAAAGTTAGATGACCTAAATAAACCTTGATGTATAAGATGATATAAGATAGCAAAATTGCAATGGTAAATGTTCATATTAAATATAGACTATTAAGGTCAGAATCTTGTAGAAAAGTCCAAACTTTCAGTTAAAATTTACATTTTTATATTGTTTTATCAAATATTGTTTTGCATAAACTTAATAGTATAAAAGTAATATAAGTTGTCTGATTTAACTGCTGATAAAAAAAATTATATTAAAAAAAGACAAGTTTAAAGTTGAAAATCTGCTGTGTAAATGAACTGCACCTGATGTAGATCAAAATCACGATTCCTACCTGCTGAAACAGTTGTTGGAGATGACAGCACACATATAAATGCGAGTAATGATATTCTCATCTTTTCGATCGTATGAGTTCCTTAGTTGCATTCACAATAGGTTCTGAACCAGGAAACAAGACAAGGAACAAATCTTTCAAGTATATTTCGCAGATTGTGTATGTAACATGTTCATACTTGATATGACAGAAAAACAATTTCAGGATTTCATGAAAGTAGTCTATTTTGCCACGTCTTGATTGACATTTTAAAACACAGGCTTTTGATGTATCATCCCTTCCATCCCTACTCCTCTCCTTTTCCTTGACATTGTGGCATGGCGCCCCAAATGTTAGCACTGTTGCCTCACAGCAAGAATGTCTCTGGTTCAGGTCTTTACCTGGCCAGTTGACATTTCTGTGCGGAGTTTACATGTTCTCCATATGCTCTCGTGGGTTTCTCCTGTGTTCTCCGGTTTCCTCCCACAGTCCAAAGACATGCCACATAGTTAAATTGACCAAACCAAATTGGCACCATAGGTGAGCTCTTAACCAGCAGTATATCTTCATAGCAATCCCTAATCTGTCATTTGCCTTAACAAGCAGGGGAGTTCTCGAGACCTACCTGAGCTTAAACTGCCCTCTCGCCCTGCAAACGGGAGGGAGCCCCGGGCTTGACGATCTTCTGAGCTCAGGGCTCAAGGCTAGATGCTAAATCCACACCACTAGGTGTCTGTGTAAGTTCATTTTATGAGGGAATAGCAGCAATTTCGAAGATAGTTGTGAATGTTATTGTCATTATTATTATTATCATTTGGGAGCAACACAGTTCTGTATGCCTGATCATCAAGGCAAAATGGCTAACACTTCAGAATAATGGTCCATTGCTTACTATGCAGGAAGTAATAGGAAGTACAACATTAACTAATATAGAAGCAAAATTAACTGAGCAGTAAGTAATAGCTAATTTATGACAATGGAGGTTCCCTCTTAGGTATTTGATAATTACTAAACCAAAATATTTTCATTGAGAACTATATGCAAACTACAACCAATTAATAAAGAATAACCAATTACTGATCATAAAAGTAACGTTATTAAACTGAACAATTAAGTTCTTAGTGAATATTTACCCTTAGTCCTGTTTAAACTGGTACGAGTCCCGGTTGGGCCAGTTGGTGTTCTGTATGGAGTTTGCATGTTCTCCCTGTGTTCGTGTGGGTTTTCTCCGGTTTCCCCCAGTCCAAAGACATGCGGTATAGGTGAATTGAAGAAACTAAATTGGCCGTAGTGTATGTGTGTGAATGAGTGTGTATGGGTGTTTCTCAGTACTGGGTTGTAGCTGTAAAGGGCATCCGCTGTGTAAAACATATGCTGGATAAGTTGGTGGTTCATTCTGCTGTGGCGACCCTTGATTAATAAAGGCAATAAGCTGAAGGAAAATGACTGAATATCAAAATAATAAAAAATTAAAGGATGATACAAAGACACAATAAAAAAACAGTCTAATAACAGTTAAAATAATTATCTACAATTGTCTAAAACCTTTCAACAACTTTACATCAGATCAACAAGTCAGCAGATCATGACTGACAATGACTCTTGCCGACATAGTATTGACATTAGGCCTTGTGAACCCAATGATAGTTACATAATTAAAATAACTATAATGTACGATATTTGTGGAAAAAGAGAGAACACTTTCTTGTATGAAAAAAAAAAGACAATCCCAGAATACATATTTTCTGCCATCTGAAGACATTTCCCTATTCATTTGAGTGACATGTCCATACTCTCCTCAGATGCTGAAAATTAAAAGTATTATTAAATGTGTAATGAAGAACACTATATGTACAATAATTCATACATTTATTGAGTACTCTAAAGTTAACAAGATAACTAAACTACTTACCAGAAGCATATCCACTTTTAATGGAATCTAAAACCCAAACCGAAGATTGTAAGAAACATATTGATTAGTTACTTTTATATTTTTGGTTCCTGTCATACCTAAACATCGTCTTTTCCTTGCAATCACAGCAGCTGCAGCTCCAAACACCAACATAAGAGTAGAAACCACCAAAACAGGAATCAGTGATTTAAATGGTTCACTGTGATCAAAGTCTGTAACATAAACCACAAACTAAGATTAACTTTGGATATTGATTTTTATTGTTATATTGTGGATTATAATGAAGAATTTATTACCCAAATCAACATCTAGTTTGTTGTCCAGACTGAGATGTGTGGCAGAGCAGGAGTATTTGTATTTTTGTCTCTCCTCTGCTCTGATTTCCAGACTCTTCCTCATCTGGTACGTCCCGTCTCCATTGGGCAGCAGATCTCCTCCAGTGACCTCATGATCAGATACAGACTGTCCATCTCTCAACAGGGTCAGGTTGATGTGACGAGGGTAAAATCCTGTCGCCAAACAACTCACAACAAACCCTCCAGAATCGGAGGCTTTCTGAATGAGTCTGACTTGAGGTTTAACTGTTGATGAAAATGCAACAGAAACAGATCTTTTAATTTCAGTACACAATGACCTGGAAAAAGCTAAACGTATATCATAATTTGACCTTTTCTGTTGACTTGATTCCTCCGTTTTTTAAGGTAACTCTTGAGTGTTTTGATGCAGTAGGGTTGGTATAAATATTCATGATTCCTCTTGCTGACTTCAAGATGGATTTTCAGCAGGTTGTCCGAGACATTTAAAGCACCCTGGTATGTAAACGTCTTGTCAACATATCGCAATTCATCTGTGGTAGATCCTCTGAAAGCATCCTGTGTGATCATTTTTCCTGGTTCACCATCGTCTTTAAGCTCACAAACAACCAGTCTCTGGAGGACAAGAACTCCTTGAATGGAGACAAAGAAGTTTTAGGCAAAATAATACAAAGAATTATATAAATTTTATAATAGTTCATTGCAATACTTACCATGAGTTTTATTTATATTGTTTATTCCTACGACCAATTTTTCCATAAAAGATGACTGGATGTTATCACTGATTTTGAGGAGAATGTTTGAATCAAACACATCGTCTTCAGCTGTTGTGTTTCCTCTTGGAATGAGAGTTTTCGTTTCGCCATTATAGTAAATAATTTGAACATCATCCAACATCCCCACATAGCTAAATTCAGGAAATGGTGTTTGTCCATTAATGTACGTGGCAAGCAACATTATTGAGTGAGACCCTGCAAAATATATATATAAAAAAACTGAAAACATTTAAAATGTTTACACTTTGTACTATATATATATTACACAAAATGTTATACTTTGTAATATACTTATTTTTTTGTATTTTCTATAAAGAGCTCCAAAATGACATATACCTTGATCTATTGTCACTAACTAAATAAATCTTTTTTTGTTTTGCCTCCTCCCAAAATGTCTTACTGAATCAACAGGTTTTATGCAAACGGGAAACTTTTGGAGCAGACAAACCTAAATCAGCAAGTGAAAACAACCATGTGGAATCATAATAGTTCACCGTAAGTTTTAATGTGGCCTTCTGCAAATTAATTTCTAAAATCAGATGATTAGATGTATTATGAAAATAAACATCATCTGATATATTTTTCTCTGCTTTTTCATAGTAAATATGCTTATATTATACAAATTCATTATAAATGTCTAACACAAATGTCCATTTATAAATATAGAAACTGTATAGATGTAAAACTAAGATATGACGTTGTTTTCTAATAACAATATAGTGGATTTATGCTTAAAAGGCTACTCTATATATCATGTCAATTAGATATCGAAAACCTTTCCAGTTAAAAGAGTTGGTTATCTCAGATACTTGTTACAATACAATCATACACACTTAATTTTCATATTTTTCCACAGAAGATTTCTTATGTGATTTTGCTTGTCATTATATGTCATTATTTAAGAATCTTCACATTTTTACTGGTTTGTAATGGACAATTGTGTAAAATTCATTTAAAGAGTGGTGATTAGTTCGATTTTGTATAGTCAAAGTATGAAGTACTGCTAACAAAATGCATATGCCATATATAAACATTTACATTTAGTAAAGATCTATTTTCTTCGCTAGGCCTAAAAATAAATGTAAATTACATTAACTAATCTGCCATCTTCTGAAACTCAATTTTAAGAAGATATTTCTACCACATATTTCCAAAAAGGTTTAAGGTAAGTCTTTTAAAAAATCTTACCTTTTGGAGCAGCAATTGGAAGCGATATCAGAAAAAGATAAAGAATGTTGTCCATATTTCTGAGCTGCGTATGCTGTATGTTTTCATTCAGCACTCACTAATCAACACTGTCTTGTTCCACATAGTTAGCGATTATTCACTGTTTTAACTGTTAATGTTTTGCTAACGTAGTCATGAGAAACGATGACTTCACAGGCAACCTTCAAACCATAAACAGGGAATGACTTCAGATTCTGAAATTCCTTTCTAACATTACACAAACTTTAAAACAAATTGTGATATACTTTCATAACTAATCGTTTAACAATATTATGTAGTCTGTTTCTTCACGTACGTTAGAGATGTGTAGGCTATAAGCAACACATTGACAAATTTAACGAATTGTTTTTACTTTTTTAGACGCTGAAAATCGAATTCGTTAAATTAATGTTACGTACGAAAACATAAAAAAATATTTCGTCTTTATTAGGTTCAGAAAATAAATGCACGACTGCCTTCTTTTTCTTCTTTAGAGTTTAGCAGAAAAAATACATTGTAATTGATGAATGACACACAAGATGGCGCCAGATACGTGAGACAAAAGCGCGCGAGTCTGTGGTGTGACACGTGACTTATGTGAAACAAAAGGTGCGTTCGACATGAAGCAGGGCTACAGCCGGCAATCAACAAGATTAGCCGAGCGCAGGCGGGGGCGAAGCTGAAAACGAGGTTGTCCGGTTGGACACGTCGGGGCTCGTAGTTTTCTGCATGATGACAGATCACATGGCGTGATCAAACATTTATTTACTTATTTATTGCAGCAACAACAAAAGAGTTATAGTACAAATAAAACAGAATAGTCTCTACAAACTATTGTTCATTATCAACAACAAGGGAATTATTCATTATATTTAAGTAGCCTATAACAAAATTATAATGAGATAAATAAGGGGAAAACGAGAGGGCACATGAAAAGGAAATAAATATGAATGAATATGCCTATTAAACAAAGCAATAAGCTCAAATTCTAGGAGTTTAAACCACTCATTAGGCTACTAGATGTTGAATGGTATGTTAATAGGCCTACTGTTCCAGTTCTTGTTTGAATATGCTATAAATGGGTTTACATTTATTAACATACATTTATGGATATAACATTTTCAATAAATAACGAGGTTTATACAAAAACTTGCATTATATATATTAAACTAGGTGTCTGTTAATAAAAATGAGTAAAACTATTTTGGAAAATGAAAGCATTCACATTAATCTAAAAAGATTGAACAAAAGGACATTCATAAAATAAGTGAGCTACACTTTCAGTGCAAAATTCACAGAAAAAGCAAGATATATCAATACTATTTTTGAATTTCTGTATAAACGGCTTGACAGAATAAAATCATTTTATTAAAATTATTTTGTAGAATAATTGTTTATCTTAATTTGTTAAGAAAAGTTTATGGGGGTGGCATGATCAATGATGACTATTATATTACAAGTTTGTAAGACTTATTTGAGTTGATATCTGGTTGTTCACTAAAAATATATAATTTAAATAGTTTAAAGGAGCTGTATAAAGGGTCTGTATGAAAATGGTCGAAAATAAACCTATGCAAACAATCTAGCCTTTATAAACAAATTATTTAACAAAAAAGATTATTACTGCAGTAAAATATTTGTAGTCTTTTAATAAGCATGGTGTGTACAAGATGGTATAAAAAGTTAACTGTTTGTTTTGAAATTTGTGAGACGGAAGTTGTTCAATTCAATTCAAGTTTATTTATACAGCGCTTTTTACAATGTAGATTGTGTCAAAGCAGCTTAACATGTTCTAGTAAAATCCAATATAGTTGTCCAATAATAAACCTGAAACGCACGTGGTTATTAGGTGCGTTCGACTTCATGCAGCCATGTGCAGACAGATCGAAATCTGTCTTAAAGCGGTGCATGCCGGTTAGACATTTTGTCCGGTTTGACTGTCACATGTGACATCAAAGTACCGCGACAGCGCTCCGAGATTAGAGGAACGATTCAGTCGGTGCAGCGTCTGAAGAGCGACTGCAGAAGCTGCGATAACGACACCGATATTACACGATTGGCCGAGTTCACAACGACAACAACCACATGTGTTTCAGGTTTATTATTGGACAACTTTCGTTTCACAAATTTCAAAACAAACAATTATTTTTTTATACCATTGCTATCTTGTACACATCATGTTTATTAAAAGACTACAAATATTTTACTGCAGTATCATCTTTTGTTAAATAATTTGTTTATAATGACTAGATTGTTTGCATAGGTTTATTCGGCCTTTTTCATACAGACTACTGTATTCATCTTCATAAATGATTTAAATTATAGATTTTAGTAAATAACCTAAATATTAACTCAAATAAGTCTTACAGACTAATAAAATAATTACGACCATTGATCCTGACACCCCTATAAAGATTTTTTAACAAATTAAGTTTAAAAATATATGATTATAAAATGTGTTTTTCCTGTCAAGCCATTTATGCAGAAATTTTAAAAGTGACATTAACGTACCCTGCTCTTTCTGGAAATTTCTACTTAAAGTGTAGTGGTCCTTTTGTTAAATTCTTTTGGATTAAAGTGCTTTTTAAAAAAAAATGCTTTCATTGTCCAAAATAATCTTTATCATTGTTTAAGACTTAATCAAAACACATTCTTTTGGGTTTTACACTAATATATGTTGGAAAGTTTTATATCTATAAATGTAAATAAATGTAAACCTCTTTTTAGCATATTCAAACAAGAACTGGAACAGTATTGCCATACCACTCAACATCTAGTAGCCTAAAGACTGATGTTTCAACTCCTAGAATTTGTGCTTATTGTTTTGTGTTTAATAGGCCTATTCATAGATATTTATTTCCTTTTTATGTGCCCTCTCTTTTTCCCCTTATTTTTGCCAATGTAGGCTACTTAAATTTAATTCATAATTCCCTTATTGTTTAAAAAAAGAACTAGTTTGTAGAGGCTATTCTGTTTTATTTGTACTGTAAATCTTTTGTTGTTATTGCAATAAATAAATAAATGATCACGCCATCAGGGTGCTCGGGTTTCCCCCACCAGTACAAAAACATGCGCTATAGGTGAATTGGGTAAGCCAAATTGTCCGTAATGTATGTGTGTGAATGAGTGTGTATGGATGTTTCCCAGTGATGGGTAGCAGCTGGAAGGGCATCCGCTGCGAAAAACATATGCTGGATAAGTTGGCGGTTCATTCCACTGTGGCGACCCCAGATTAATAAACGAACTGAGCCGAAAAGAAAATTAATGAAAGATGACTTTACTCTAGATTAACTGTATATACACTTTTGTTGTTGCCTCTTTAATATTTCATTTTAGATTGACTTGATTAAAGATACTTATTTTTGTGCTATTATTTTTTTTAAATGAATAATAAATATGAATAATAAGGAAGGTCAATTTTGTTGCTGCAAATGCTACAGGTTGAGTCAAAATCGTCGTAAACAACTAATTATTTTAACCACCGAATGATATTTTGAGAAGTGTTAAACCATGTACACTCATAGTAACGTGAAGAGTTCTGTCATATCTAAGTTACCGCCAAACAAACCAAATATGGGAAAATTTATTTTGTGTGGGACATGTTACCAACACTAAAAGATAATCTGAAACTGTTATATTCAATTCAATTCAAGTTTATTTATATAGCACTTTTTACAATGTAGATTGTGTCAAAGCAGCTTAACATGTTCTAGTAAAGTCCAGATTTCAGAGTTTAGTTCAGATTAGTTCAGTTCAGTTCAGTTCAGTGTGGTTTAAGTTTCACTGCTGAAAGTTCAAATACTGAAGAACAAATCCACCGAAGCGCTGCTCCACAAGTCCCAATCCGAGCAGGCCAGTGGCAACAGTGGCGAGGAAAAAATGTCACCAATTCACAAAGTGAAGGGAAAAAAACTTCGAGAGAAACCAGGCTATGTTAGGCATGGTCATTTTTTTCTTCTGGCCAAACTTCCTGTGTGGAGCTGCAGTCTAGGCCTCGGGGCTGGAGAAGCTGGACGTCCATTGTGGAAGCTGCAGGTGGGTAGGGCACCAGCGGGAGGTCAGGCTGGCCCACAGGATCAAGCGTAGACTT
The DNA here is from genome assembly GCA_903798125.1 of Danio choprae. NCBI lineage: Eukaryota > Metazoa > Chordata > Actinopteri > Cypriniformes > Danionidae > Danio > Danio choprae. The sequence continues at coordinate 16,803 of CAIGQW010050794.1, forward strand.
GTTCATCACTGTAGCCTTTCAGGAATCAGTCTCATGCACTCCATTCCTCCATGACCACCACAGTATCAGCTCCGGATACGGCCTGGTCCAGGATACCTTTGGATCATCTCTTCACAGGTCTAGGATCGCATCGATGAAGCTGCATAATCTGTAGGGACCTCGGGATGAGTATCCCCAGGTTGAAATAGAAAATAAAGAAAAAATATTTAGCGTAGCTGCTGTTCATAGTGTATCTAAACCAGAAAGAAAATGTATAGTTATAGATGAAAATAGCAGTTATATAACAAATATGTAAAGCATATGAAAGTTTCAAACACAATAACTGTTGTATTAAGACAGGAGGAGCACTCTCATGCATCATACCGTTATGCGATGCATTGAATGTATGCTTTACTAAAAAGATAGGTCTTTAATCTAGTTTTAAATTGAAAGAGTGTGTCTGAGCCTCGGGAATTATCAGGAAGGCTATTCCAGAGTTTAGGAGTCATAAATGAGAAGGCTCGACCTCCTTTACTCGACTTTGCTATTCTAGGTACTACCAAAAGCCCTGCGTTTTGAGATCTTAAAGAGCGGGTTGGATTGTAGCGAGACAGAAGGTTAGTTAGATAAACAGGAGCTCGATTATTTAAAGCTTTATCGGTAAGAAGCAATATTTTGTAATCAATACGGAACTTAACAGGCAGCCAGTGTAAGGAGGATAACATTGGGGTGATATGATCATATTTTCTAGACCTGGTAAGAACTCTGGCAGCTGCAATTTGTACTAGCTGAAGTTTATTAATAGAAGACACTGGGCAACCAGCAAACAGCATTACAGTAATCCAGCCTAGAAGTCATAAAAGTGTGAACTAGCTTTTCTGCATCTGAGATGGATAGCATATTTTGTAACTTAGCGATATTTCTCAGATGAAAGAAGGCGGTTTTTGTGACATGGGAGATATAATTTTCAAGAGTTAGATTGCTGTCTAATATAACCCCCAGATCTTTTACAGTAGAGCTAATGCTAACTTTGTATCCCTTTAATTGGAGGTCAAGTTGTGAGATCTGCTGTGTACAGGATTTAGGCCCAATAAGTAATAATTCTGTTTTGTCTGAATTTAAGAGAAGAAAATTGTTGGTCATCCAATCTTATATAATGTCCATCAAACTTAAAACATTTGCTGTGTGCTTTTCAGGTCATTCACTTTCACATCTTTAACACTTTAATATCTCCTGTTTAAATAAACTAAACAGCAGTTACGCTAATTCTTATTTCTTTGCTCTCTATTTCCACCTGGGGAAAGTGTCTGGCTGCAGACCAGGTGCACATGCACGCTGAGACTGAATGCAATGCTTTTGATGTTTACACATAACCCTGCCCCTCAGCCAGCATGCAGCCAGATACTATTGGATCACAAGGCCTCTAAAGATTGCGCAGCGCCACTCAATCAGATCCAAGACCTATGAAGAGTTGATGCTAAACCTACAAGGGGTTTGTGGACAACGCCAACACTCATTCATTCATTTTCCTTCAGCTTAGTCTCTATTTCAGAGGTTGCCACAGAGGAATGAAACTGCAACTATTCCAGCATATGTTTTACACAGCTGATGAACTTCCAGCCACAACCGACTACTGGGAAACACCCTTACGCACTCATTCACACACACTTAACACTCAGCCAATTTAGTTGCAAGAGTTCACACTTAGTTGGGTTGGGGGGCTAAGTGGTTGGTGAGACAATGTTGGGCTTCTTTGAGGTGGTATTTACTGTAGCGAAATTAGCTCAGTTTATTAATATTAATAATAATAATTTATTACTATTTATGAATATTCAGAATTAACTTGTAGTTAATTTAACGAAATAAATATGACAATGACTTCGCCCGGTCATCTGAGCGGACTCTTTAATTATAGATTTATTTAGAAAGGGAATTATAAATACTTCTTGTTAAGTAAATGAATTATTTAGAAGTTTTAGTAAACTTGGTAAGCTTGTAGCAAGGGTCTATTGTTAAAGTGACCTTTTCTGTGAGGCAAAACAAAGACAATCCAATGTGCGTGATTTATTGACTAGTCTAACATATAACAAACAAACGTAACAAAACATAACAACAAAAACATAGAAAAGAAAGTGAGGAAATAAAAGGATTTAGATAAAAGAATGGCAAATCTTACTCTGTTCCACACAAATATTAAGGACCACCAAGACTAATCAAAAAAGATGTGTTTTTTTGTAAAAGGGGTACAGCATAACGCACGACTAAATACCTGAATTTAGTGGGTCTGTCTCTCTCTCTTGTTGTGCGAGTTTGTCTGATGCTTGGAAGATGAAGTCCTTTAAGAAGTCACTTCTCGCTGGCATGGAGTTTGCGATGCAATCGGAGGATATGTGAGACGCAAACTTTAAACTGAGTTTCATTTGCCGGAATATAAGAAACGTGGACTCAGGCGAGTCACGTGGGTACAGAAACATGGTCTGCCTTTTTCGTGTCAGGGACACTTCTGCAGAGACCTTCTGCCGGACCTTTCTGCCCAGATTTTGGGGAGTAAATGGGTTTTAACTATGGGTCAAGTCACACCCATTCTCTACTGACTAACCAATGGTTTCATGGCAATGTTTGAATGGGAGATTTACTTTGTCTCTGGGCCACTCATATGCATAATAAGGATCCACCCTGAAAAGATGGACAGACTTTAACTCAGAGCATTAAAGAATGTCAGCCATATAAGTTATCATCATGCATCCTAGATCATGAGCTGTAGGATTATGTGCGGAGCACAACACATTCCCTTTGGAATGTGTTTGGGTTGCAGAGATGTAGGAGGGAATGTTTCTCACTTTCTCACCCATCATCTGCATTATAGATTTGTAAAGCAAGGAATGAGTCCCAAGGGCCTGAAGAATAACTGAAGAATATGGGATCAGATATAAATCAAAACTCTAAATTGAGTCATAAATGATTAATGTGATCCGTTCTTACAATTAGATATACAGTCTAAATGTGATGGTCACTTAAAATTGAAGTCAGATTAAAATTCGGAGCTGAAAAACAAATATAAATAAATTCCAATGAATAACAGAATTAGGCTGCACGGTGGTGCAGTGAGTAGCACGATTGCCTCACAGCAGGAAGGTCGCTGGTTCGAGCCTCGGCTGGGTCAGTTGGCATTTCTGTGTGGAGTTTGCATGTTCTCCCCGTCCAAAGACATGTGGTACAGGTGAATTGGGTAAGCTAAATTGTCCGTAGTGTATGTGTGTGAATGAGTGTGTGTGTAGATGTTTCCCAGAGATGGGTTGCAGCTGGAAGGGCATCCGCTGCGTAAAACATATGCTGGATAAGTTGGCGGTCCATTCCGCTGTGGCGACCCCAGATTAATAAAGGAACTAAGCTGAAAAGAAAATGAATGAATGAATGAATGAATGAATGAACAGAATTCTTTTCAGAAGCACTAGAAAAGGCTTACATGCATTTAACCTTTGACCATGCTATTAGTATCGTCATTGGGCTAATAGATGGACTTCTACAGTTCCAGGTTGGAGGGGATGGGACCAGAGGCAGAGGGTTGGGGAGGTAAAGATTAAGTTTGGTTTTGGGGAGGGGCAGGAGGAGCAGAAGTAAAAGAATGAAATTGAGCATTAGGGGTAGAAGAGAAATGAGGGCTGATAAGAGAGCTAGAGGGGGGAGGAGGCCAGGAAAAAGGGGTGGAGTAGGATTAGGGGAGAGGGTGAGAAGCGGGGTTGTCCTGAATGGAGTCTTGTTGCAGAAGAGTACGTGACGTCTGTAATATAGTTCGTTGTTGTTGTGGGAAGAAAAAGACAGGGTCGGCGATTCAGG
>CAIGQW010050805.1:0-10301 GCA_903798125.1 Danio choprae
TCCCACCGGATAAAATCAAGTTTTCATTCTGGATCTCCTGTTTTTTCTCTCTCAGAAATGCATCACAGTTAAATAGCTTGCTGTTTAAAAATGACATGAACTGCTAAACTGAGTTTAAAGTATCTTCACTGATATGACAACACAATTCTTGAGGTTTCTTTGGGAGGGGGGCAGCTTAATTGTTTTATGTTCATTCCACTTAAATTGATAAAATCTAATAAGTTAATTTTTTCATGTTGTCCCAACACAAATCCATTGTGTGGAACATTTAAGCCTGCCAGAAACACACCCTGTAAAAAATACTGGGTTCCACACAATTCCTTAATGTGTCTCAACACAAATCGTTTAATTTGGGTTATTTGTTTTTACAAATTTAAACATAAAACAATTAAGTTGCCCCCCAAACAAACTTAAAAATTGAGTTACTTAAGAGTCGTTTCAACTCATTTTAAATAAGTAGATTGAACAAGCAGCAAAAGTCATTTTTTGAGTGCACTGTTGTAACAATTGTTTATATTTGGGCTCTATATTTATTTATTTTTTGTTAGTTCAGTCCCTTCCAACCTCATATAAAGACACTTTTCAACATCCAATCAATTCCCTGCATATAAATGAAGTTTTTATTTTGAATCTCCAGTTTTTTTCTATCAGACATATATGATGTATATTTTCTGCTTGTTCAAACTACTTATTTAAAGTGAGCTGAAACAAAACAATTATTGAGATTCTTTTGGAAAAATTTTATTGTTTTACGTTCAATCCACTTTAATGGTTAAATAGTTAACTTAATCGATTTGTGTTGGGACAGCATGAAGTGAAGTTTACTTATAAACTAATTTGGAGAGGATCACGTGCTTATGATTGCTCACAGTTGGTCCCGCATCAGCTCACGATTGATTCACCAATCAGATGATTCCTAGATCACCACAAATAACCAGAGTTCACTTATCTCAGTACCTTCGTCTTGAAGAATCACTGAAGACCCCCACCCCCTTTCCAGATGGGCGACACGGTGGCCCAGTGATTAACACTGTTGCCTCACAGCAAGAATATCTCTGGTTAAAGTCCCGACTAAACCAGTTGACATTTCTGTGCAGAGTTTGCTTGTTCTCCCCGTGCTCGCGTGGGTTTTCCCCGGGTTCTCCAGGTTTCCTCCCACAGTCCAAAAAACACGCAACTTAAGTAAATTGAACATACTAAAGCGATACCATAGCCAAGCTCTTAATAAGTATACATCTCTTTTCAGCCATTCTTTTAGCCAGAAATAAGTCGGGGGAGTTCATCGAGATCTACCCGAGCTCAAGCTCCCCTCTCGCCCTGCAAACGGGAGGGAGCCCAGGGCTCGAGGATCTCGTGAGCTCAGGGCTCTCTCCCAGGACAGCATGCCAAACAAGCTTTATTATCAATCATCAGCTAAGTGTGAACTCTTGAATGTATTGTGTGGAATCCTGCATTCTTGTACAGCGCATACTCAAACAATGATGTTTGCTGCTTTTTCAAACTACCTATTAAAAATAAACAGAATCAACACAATTCTTAAGATGTTTTTGGGACAACTTAAGTTTGCGTTCAGTCCACTTAATGGTTAATCGTTAACTTAATCGATTCATCAAATTGTGTGGAAGTCAGCATTTATTTCCAGTAATGCAGTTACATTGGGGCTGTTTATTATTGAGCTGTGATGCTAAATTGAGTTTCAGAGTATCTTCACCGACACGACTTTGCTTCAGTAATAGTGAGCCGTCATACGTGTCGCTCTGTGAAGAACGACTGGAGGTGCGCAGAGATCTGGCCACTTTTTATTACATTTCATATTGAGACCAATTTTATCCAGCGGTCTAAAGGACAGACTTCTATTCCCCGACTAAATCAACTCCGAGTCTCAGTTCAAACATGCACACGCAGTCACGCGCACCAATGCCTTCTGCTTCTTTTAGTCTTTCTTTAAAGATCTGCAGACTTTCAAAAAAAAAAACCCTCGCCTTTTAAGATTTAGCAGGAATTTAATACACATTTAATTGCTTTAATCACCGTTTTGCAAGCCATGCAGATTCGTATCCACATCTGAAGCTCTCTTTTTATTTTTTCGTCCTGTCAAATGTGCGTCGTGCACGAGTGTTTATTTGACGGACGCCATAGTCAACGTGTGGCAGTGTTTACTTGAGTTAATCCAGTTTACCTGCACGCCATCCGTGACCCAGAAGACTTTCTTTTTTTTTTTCTTTCCCCCTATTGTTTTTAAGAGCTGTTTCATCAAGCATGAGGAGCGTGTAATTCGGCTGTCATTTAAATGCATCTATTCGCCGTATAAATAGAAACACGACTTCTTTGTGACTTTCAGCATCCCGTTTGCTTGTTTGCTTCCTTTTAACCGCGGAGAGGTTTTTAAAATAACTGTCTGTAATTGAGACGACTGACAAGCCAATCGCACAATAACACAGGGTGTTTTCTTTAACGTCAGCCGTGTTTGTGTCCCGGGGCACGTTCTTATTTAAACGCATGCATTCTTAAGCTGCAGCATTTATTTCTTGCTGCTTTTCTGATGTTTTATATATGGGTTTTATTGTTTTATTGTCAGACTTTCGGTGTTAAAGTAAGAAAATGTATCAAACATGTTTTTATTAAATATCACATTTATTATATTCACTATCAATAAAGCCATTGTAGGATTCATTGATGTATACTTATTTAAAAATAATGAATATAGGCGACTCTGGAGCACAGAACCTGCCCTACATTGCAAGGGTACATTTTGGGCAATAGCATGGGTCAAAATCACAGTTTTATTTTCTTTTAGGCCAAAAAAACATTAGATTAAGTAACTGTAAATATATCAAAACTCAGTTCTGATGTACATTGTAATGTACATTGTAATATACGTTGCTCAGCGCTTCATAAAGACAATTTAAATGCGATTTGCTCCGGGTTTTGATTATTTTCAACCCTTAGGATTCATATATATTTGTATCGCAGCCAAAAATCTTAACATGACTATATATCAATGCAAATCTTGTTTATTCAGATTTCAGGGGTGTTTTTAAACACTGTACATTTATGACTGGTTTTGTGGTATAGGGTCACATATATCGTAAGCCTTGTGGAATTATATGCAAACTGTGAAATCAACACATTCTCATTGTACTCAATCAAATGTGTTTATTAGTCACATTAAAGGGCGCCTATGATGAAAATCCTCTTTTGTAAGCTGTTTGGACAGAATTGTGTGTAGATATAGTGTGTCCACAGTCATATTGGAGTGATAGAAACACAACAAGTCTCTTTTTTTAAAATTTTCTGACGTTAAATATAGCATTCAAATCCCTCCCATTTTGAGGCCGACCGCAACTTGACGTAGGAGTGCGGTTTCCCCCCCACAGAATAGATTGTCAGCCGCGTATAACCATGTCTCTGTATTAACGCGTATAATCATATCCACAAGACAAGACTTGCGCAAAGCAACCGGGATTAAATGATCTGTTCAGTTTGCTGTGTTCAGCAGCACCTCAAGAATGAGTTTAACAAGATTAAAACGTTTCTAAAACAGTGCATGTTTGTAATAAAGACAGTAAAATCACTTCGTAATTCTTCACCACAAGAGGCTTGAATTTACTCCACAACAAATACATCAAATAACCGTTGGTAGAGTTCTTACTGTAGTAAAGGAGATCTGCTTCATTCTTGTCTGATACTGTGCTGCTTATGCGTGAGAGGAGAAGCTACAGTACACCCATCATAGCGATCTCTTTGGCTCTGACACGCACGTGTGAACGGTGGGCAGGGCGAAGCAGCTCATTTGCATTAAAGGCACAGGCACCAAAACAGCTACACAGTCAAAACAGCTCAAATTTCTAATATGCACAAAGGTGTAATAAATAATCTGATGGGTATTTTGAGCTGAAACTTTACAGACACATTCTGGAGACACAAAAGGCTTATCTTAAATCTTAAAAAAGGGGTAAAATAGGTGCCTTTTAAATCAATGAAATGTGTATTGTCTGTTTATTCAGCAACCGCTGTTGAGATGTCCTGGATTTCTTCTTTGTGTATGTTTGAAGTTTCTGCACAAGACCGCCCTCTAGCCTTTGGAGGAGAATTACTGCTGAACAATAAACTGTGCTTCCCTGACAAGATGTGCATGAGCATGGCCATGTTGTTCAAACTTTAACAATGATTCAGCACAAAAACTGACTTCAGTCACAACCTCAGATGAAATCACATAAGCACATGCTACTAATTTGACTATTCATTGAGAGCTGAAAGTTTGAAGCAAGTTATATTGAAAATACTTTTCAGAAGTCACCATTGCGTTGAAGAGTGGTTGCTTTACTTACTGTCTTTGATTCTTCAAATGAAATCAAATTCTTCATTGTTTCGCTAGTGCACATCGTTATTCTTTAGGTGAACAATTAATTTGTGCAAGTTAATCTACTGGAATGGGCCTCAGAGTGGCGCAGTGGGTAGCACGTTCGCCTCACAGCAAGAAGGTCGCTGATCGCTGGTTCGAGCCTCGGCAGGGTCAGTTGGTGTTTCTGTGTGGAGTTTGCATGTTCTCCCTGTGTTGGCGTGGGTTTCCTCCGGGTGCTCCGGTTTCCCCCACAAGTCCAAAGACATGCGGTACAGGTGAATTGGGTAGACTAAATTGTCCGTAGTGTATGAGTGTGAATGGGTGTGTATGGATGTTTCCCAGAGATGGGTTGCAGCTGGAAGGGCATCCGCTGCGTAAAACATATGCTGGATAAGTTGGCGGTTCATTCCGCTGTGGCGACCCCAGATTAATAAAGGGACTAAGCCGAAATGAAAATGAATGAATAAATGAATGATCTACTGGAGAAAAAAACTTTGTTTTAGTAATCTTCAGTCAGAGTCTGAGCATCTGCTTCAGCTTTTGGAGTGTCGTTTCTTCTCTGTTGACGTCAGTTTCAGCCACAATATTCTTAACCACGCCCCTATCCTACCGTTAATTTGCTATGAGTGTGATACACCATTGTGTATCCACAATAGTAATGTTTGTTTTGTTATTAATGTATTTATTTATTTATAAATATACTGTTAAAAGTCATTTATTATCACTGCTAATCGAAATATCATCATTACCATGGTGATTGAAGTTTACTTCAGATGCTACTAAGCTGCGCCTGAGGAAAGACACTGAAGTCTCAATGTGATTTTGTTTCTCCTGATAATTCAGGCACTTTTGAATCTGCCTACGAGTTTCGCGGCCCAGACCCGTAACATGAGGAAACGATGCGCAAAAAGAAAGCCCCGCCCCCTACTCAATATTCCATTTCAGTTAGAAGTACATCAACATACTGAAATAAGTGTCAGCAGCAAAATCACTACACACAATGAACAAGAGACTGCTTAGACTGCATGATGTGTGAATACACTGTTTGATGACTGAAATCGCCAAACAGCCTTTAACAGTAACTAACTCCACTACAGAAGGTTACGTTTACACACACACACACACACACACACACACACACACACACACACACACAAATTGCATGTAAACGCATCAACTTTTAATAGTGCAATACTCAACTACTCTTGAGTACTTTTAAAAGATACTTTTACTCTGCTTGCACTACATGTTTGGGTAAGTAATGGAACTTTTAGTATGAAACAGTTTCCGTATTTTGTGATTCACATGTGTTTTTCATTTGTTTACGGTTGTGAATTGCATTATGGGATGTTGATCTCTGCTCTGTCGTCTTTTGATGTTGAAAATTCAACTCTACAGTTTAACAAAGTGACTTTTATTGACATTTTAGTAGTTTGAAATAATATGATGTATAAGAAATATATCATAAATAGAGTCTGTATAAGAACAAAAAATGTACTGGCAGTTTATTACAAGGTGTTTGTGGCGTAATATACAACGCCAACCCTACATTATATCACTTTAAACTGTTGCAAAAGTCACTTTTTTCATACTTTTCAAGGTTAAAAGGACGCCTATAATGCAATTTAAAGCATAAATATATGGGCAAAAATAAAAAAAATAAAAAGATGAATCACAAAATACAGAAGACTGTTCATTTACAGACGTTTTGTACAGTGTAGCTTGCCTCTGGCTGTTGTCCAGTGGTCCCGCAGGAGGGAAGGTCCTATAGCCTGGAGAATTATGGGACTCATCAGCGCTCAGTGTAGCTCCTCTGGGTCTCGTTCTGCCGGCCGCTGATTTATATGTAGAGAAAGGTCTCGCAGGTCATATTCATACATGCCTAAGTGGCTCCAAATGATTAGCTGCTTATCACCAGCCCGTCCGCGTCACTTTTCACTTCGAAAATAACCCCGGCCTCATTCACACATGCGGCGTCGGGTCGTGCCGTGTCTAATTTGTATCGCCTTCTGATATAATAATGTTTTTTTCACACAAACTAAAAGTCAGGTCTAGGTTAATACGTCTCTCTGTTTCTGAGCGTCGGCTAATTATAGCGGGCGATGACACACCTTCACGCCGCGCCGGTGATCCGTCATTTGACAGCCCGACGTGAGAGAAGCGTATCGCTCGCTGAAATATGTATGACATCAGAAAGCCTTAAAGGTTATTACAAATTAATAAGCGGAGGGATAAAGGTGTAAAAAATAGCCCTGGCTGTGGTGGATGGAGTGTAAATGTTTAATAGATGATCAGCAAACTCTGCTGGCTCTTCAGTGGGTTTAGACACAGTCAGGGCGTTTGAGTAGTCTATTAGAGAGTTGTATTTGTTTTTATTTTGTTCATTTTATTGTGGTGATTTAAAGGAGATGAATGAGAGGTGAACATGCTGGGTTCCACACAATTCCTTCATGGCGTCCCAACACAAATCGATTAATTTAACTTAATAATTTTTTACAAATTTAAGTGGATTGAATATAAAACAAATAAGTTCTACCCCCCTAACACTTTTTTTACCTCATTTTAGATAAGTAGTTTGAACAAGTCATTTTTTTTGAGTGAAGATGTGGCTCCAGTCATAGATCTCTTTAAATCCCTGCCATTGTAGCCACCATCAAATTCAATATGAATAATAAATATGAAAGAAGAATCTTTATTATACTGTATGTGTGCATGCTCTGTCAAAAATGCTGGGTTGCATCAAAAATGGACCGTTGAGTAAATGTTTTCAATGAAATTTAAATGACACTTTTTAACTTAAAGAGCTCCTGTTTTGCATTATAAAAAGGTTTTGGTTTTGGGGGTCTCCAACAACAGGCCGATATGCATGCAAGATCAAAAAACACTTTCATTGTCTTCATAATATGCATTTATTTTTACCTAATTATTCCAACGACTCCCATGTGATTCGATCAGCGATTCGTTTGTTCCCAAACCCCTCCTTAGTGCGAAGCTAATCTGTGCTGATTGGACCGATGACACAGTCTGATGTGATTGGTCGACTGCGTTCAGCGCGAGACGGAGAGAAACGCCCACCGCGGTCATAAAATAGCAGCCAGAGAGTATGTGAGAGCCCAATGCAGGAATGCAATAAAGCAATGCAGTTAAACACCGGCATATTACTCTACTCTTAACGCTAACCCAAAGTCATAACAACGACACACATTCAGTATTAATCCACACAGCTGCAAAAGTTGAACTATTTGGAAAATTGACCGTGCTGCATGTGTATGAACAGCTGGTGGCCATAGTAAAGACAAACAGCAGAGGATCACGAGTTCAGCAATGCGTTTAAATCGGTAAAGGAAGAAGCACGCGGCACGTTTTCAACGTGGTTGTTTTCGTTAAAGAATCAATAGTTTTAAACACAGTGCACTTTCAGATTTAAACCTCAGCTGGATGCTCTCATTCACTTAGTGCTGTGTTACACACTGCATGGAAGCTCATTTTCAAAAACCCATAATAGGGGCTCTTTAATGGTTCGGTTTGTTCATATTTGACCCAACATTTGGAAAAAAAAATAATAATTTTTAGAGTGCATGATTTACCCATTCAATATAAAAAAATAGACCCTCACACTCTACCGATTTACAATGAAAAATGCTAAATATAGATTTTGCTAATCTCTAATACATTTCTATCAATCCCCTATTTAAGCGACATTGATTGGATAATTAAGAATGATTAACCATAATGTACAATGAAACTTCAATTCAAACAATAATCTTTATAACATGTGCGCGATTTACAATTTTGAGGGAACAAGTATTGGTCCCTGACTCTAATTTACTATGGAGTAAAACGTTTTGTTCATCTCTAGAACATTTCTATGAATCTGCTATTCGAACATTCAGAATGAATCAAACATTCATTGGACCATTGAGAACTATAAAACTTCTATTGAAACAAATATTTATAATATTTTGAGGAAAAAATACCAGTCCTTCACCCTCTGCTGAACTACTATGAAAAATGCAAATAGTTTTCTTCAACTCTCTTAATGCGACCTCTATTAAAGCACTTCAAGAGTTCACACTTAGCTGATGATTGGTTATAAAGCTTGTTTGGCATGCTGTCCCGGGACAGAGCCCTGAGCTCATAGATCCTCGAGCCCGGGGCTCCCTCCTATTTGCAAGGCGAGAGGGGAGTTTGAGCTCAGGTAGATCTGGAGAACTCCCCTGCTGTAGTAGCTAATGAACAGATAGTGATTGCTCTTGAGATGACTACTTACTAGGAGCATGTCTATGATGCCGATTTTGATTAGTCAATTAACTTAAGTTGCATGTTTTTGGACGGTGGGAGGAAACCGGGGAACCCAGTGGAAACCCACGTGAGCACTGGGAGAACGTGTAAATTCCACAAGCAACGTCGGCTGGCTTGGTAAGGACTAGAACCAGTGACGTTCTTGCTGTGAGGCAACAGTGCTAACCACTGGGCCACCGTGCCACCCATGTAGGAAAGGAGGAGTAGGGGTGGAAGGGGGGATTCTTCAAAACGAAGATGGCTGTGATATGGAACTTAGGGTATTTATATCGGCTTCAGAATCGTGTGATTGGTGAATCATGAATTGGATAATGCGGGACCAGCCGCAGCAATCATAAGCACGTGATCCTCTCCAAATTAGTTCATAAATAAACTTCACTTGTGGAGAATTGGAGGATTTATGGGAAAAATGTACCATTGAAGCAAGAATTTGTATAATATGTGTGCACACACTGTTAAAATGCTGGGTTGTTTTAACCCAACTTTGGCTCAAATATGGACAAACCCAAACCCAAGTTTTTTCAGTGAAATTTAATATACACTTTTTAACCCAATGGTTGGTTTTGTCCACTAAAAATTCGGTTAAAACAACCCACTTTTTTTTCTTTCTTGTTTTTGAGGGCATGATTTACTCTTTTGAGTAGTAAATCACGGGGCAGAACGGTGGCGCAGTGGGTAGCACAATCGCCTCAAAGCAAGAAGGTAGCTGGTTTGAGCCCCGGCTGGGTCAGTTGGCGTTTCTGTGTGGAGTTTGCATATTCTCCCCGTGTTGGTATGGGTTTCCTCCGGGTGCCCCTGTCTCCCCCACAAGTCCAAACACATGCGGTATAGGTGAATTGGCTAAGCTAAATTGTCCGTAGTGTATGTGTGTGAATGGGTGTGTATGGATGTTTCCCCAGTGATGGGTTGCAGCTGGAATGGCATCCGCTGCGTAAAACATATGCTGGATAAGTGGAAAATATAGTTTCTAATACATTTATGAATCTGCTATTCAGGCAACCTCTAATGGACCACTTGAGAACATTAATGCAGAATTAAAACTTGCATTGAAACAAGAATCTTTATACTATGCGTCCAGGATTTTCAGCAGGATACATAGAAATGTGTCTCTAATACATTTCTGTGTATCTGCTACATTTCTATGAACCACTTGAGAAGGATTAGCCATAATGTAGGACAAAACTGTCGTGAAACTTTATAGAGTGCCTGATTTACACTTTTGAGGGGAAAAAAATAGTAATCTCTTACACTCTACTGGTTTACTATGAAAATGAAAAGATAGTGTCGCTCACCTCTAGATTAGGATTGACCATGAAGTTAGATACATCTCTCATTGAATTGAGAATCATGATAATAAGTTCATGTACATTTTTGAGGAAAAATGTTTTTTAGTCCATAACACTTTCTAATAGTTTTGCTTGACTGATTTACTAATAGTTTTGCTCGTCTCCAATACTTTTCTATGAATCTGCTATTCAAGCTACCACTAATGAACCACTTGAGAACATTAATGCAAAGTAAAACTCGCATTGAAACAAGAATATTTATAATATGTGCACTTGATTTCAGCATGATTTCCTATGAAAATATAGTTTTGCTCATCTCTAATACATTTCTATGTATCTGCTACATTTCTCTGGACCACTTGAGAAGG
>CAIGQW010050809.1:0-13582 GCA_903798125.1 Danio choprae
CCCATTTCTGTGGCAAGGAACTTGTGCTGGAAAACACAAAGATTTGTTGCGAGTGTGTATGTGTGTAGAGTGTGTATGTGTGTAGAGGAAGAATGAAAGGAGCACTATCAATCATTTGACTCATCAGTGCGTTAATGTCTGCATGCTTGTCAGCGTGTGTGTGTGTGTGTGTGTGTGTGTGTGTGTGTGTGTGTGTGTGTGTGCATGTGTGTATGTGATGAGATCAGGCTCATCTCTATGTCATTACAGAGCAGCTCATAGGTTATCAGGGGAGGAGACAGCTATTTATAACGCCTCTCTCCTTTTCCTTCCTCTCACACTCTTTTCCTCCCATACACATGCTGTTCCACATGTTCTCTTTCATTTTCTCTTCCTAGCATCCCTCTTTCCCCTTGACCAACTTCTCAAGGTGGGGCAGCAGACAAAAATGATGCTAGACACTGTACATTGGCAGTCGAACTCACACACGTATTAATACAAACTCACATGCATGTCCTCACATTGTATTATTGTCCTAGCCAACTAATTGTAGATGAAATGGGAAGTTAATTCATACTTTATAAGCACTAATTCATGATTAATGTCTTTTAGGTGAATTGCTTTCATGTTAGGGATATGACAATAATCAATTTATTATTGAACGGTTCAGTAAAACCTCCATGGTTCAATACACACATGTAAATTGTATTTTTGTGTGCCCTGTGCATGTTGGAATGTATGTCCATGCACAATGTCTAATCAGTGAGTGCTAAAATTAGGGAGGTTTTCACATGAAAGTGGAATACATTTAAATAGTGGAATTTGCTCTCTGTACTTTACCCAACCAAATGTACAAACACAGTAGTTAGAGAACACACCACCATGAACACATACCTGAAGCAATGGACATAACCGAGTCACTCTTTGTAAACTTAGTCCAAGTGCCATATTTCCAGTCATTCGCAGAACATTATTACCCTAGTTTTGACAGTGCACGAGTGCAGGAGGGACAATAAATGCACACTGTACTTCACTATACATTCATTCATTCACTCATTTTCATTTCGGCTTAGTCCCTTTATTAATCTGGGGTCGCCACAGCGGAATGATCCGCCAACTTATCCAGCATATGTTTTACGCAGCGGATGTCCTTCCAGCTGCAACCCATCTCTGGGAAACATCCATACACACCCATTCACACTCATACACTACGGACAATTTAGCTTACCCAATTCACCTGTACCGCATGTCTTTGGACTTGTGGGGGAAACCCGGAGGAAACCCACGCCAACACGGGGAGAACATACACTATACATGTTTAAAGGAAATTCATTTAAACTTTTGTTATTTAAACACTCAACCTTTTTGAGAATGTGAGAAGTTTCCTTATCTGAACAGATGAAGGCAAGTTATGATGCACCAATTACATCTTGCTTCTATACCAGCTTAATAATTGTCAACGGCCCAACATGAGGCTATGCCTTAGCACACAAACATTCTAGAAACAGTGTTGTCTGCACCTTTCTCACTGTGCTAGATCTGTGGATTGTCTTAAAGTGTCTGTGTTTCAAATGTTAAATCAAACAACAACAACAACAAAAAACTATTAAATCGCTTACTGCTCTTTACTGAATAGCTGTTGTAACTTCAATAATGTTTAACCTTTATTTAATTTATATAGTCAAGTTTATATACTGTACAGTATGCAGTGTTATATTTGATCATATTATTGAGTTGCTGTACCTGAAAACTAATGTTAGCTATCTGAAAAACCTAAGGGTGACACGGTGGCTCAGTGGTTAGCACTGTCGCCTCACAGCAAGAAGGTCGCTGGTTTGAGTCCCGGCTGGCTCAGTTGGCATTTCTGTGTGGAGTTTGCATGTTCTCCCTGTGTTAGTGTGGGTTTCCTCCGGGTGCTCCGGTTTCTCCCACAGTCCAAAGACATGCGCTATAGGTGAACTGAATAAGCTAAATTGGCCGTAGTGTATGTGTATGTGTGAGAGTGTATGGGTGTTTCCCAGTACTGGGTTGCAGCTGGAAGGGCTTCCGCTGTGTAAAACATATGCTGGATAAGTTGGCGGTTCATTTTGCTGTGGTGACCCCTGATTAATAAAGGTCATATTTAATCATATTTAAATGTCCAGACATAGCAAACCAACTAACAAATAACATCTTATGTGTACACACATATGTGACAAGAATTGAAAAAAATATATATATATTTGTCCTATGGAGGGTTTTTACATGGTTACACATGGTAGGGCACTTAGTTGAAGACTGACATGATGCACCTCCACCATCGCCTCATTTGTTTTGAAAGCCTTGTCACATATGTGAATACACTTATGTCGTTGCTAAAGTATAACCTGTGCAGTTACAGTAGGTTGCTTATGTCTGGACACAACTCTGACAGATATATATTGTGATTTCCATTCTGTAGTCATGACTTCACTGAGCAATGAGGGTTTTTTCCCACACAGTTTGTGTCACATTAAGAGTGATAGAAAAGAAATATAATTTAAGCAGCCAGAGCATGCAGTCTGAGAGGCATTTGTCCAAACAAACAAACAAGCGAATGAGCGAACAAGCAAATGAATAATCTGATTAAATAAAACAAGTTAAAAAACTGACCTGAAAAAATTTTGATATGCAAAAGAAAACAAAAATATGTCTAAATTTAGACAATAGAAGATAGATGTTCTTAGAAAATAAAATAAAATGGTTACATTTTTAGTGGTTTATTTTTTCATTCTTGTTTTGTCTTGTTTCATTTAAAGTTTATTTAAATTTTGAAAGTAAATTTTAAATACTTTAAATTAGCTCACACAACTGGATGAAGTTGAGTTAATAAAGCATTTACTAACACACAAAGTAAGGTCCTGGTTACATCCGTAACATACGTTCCCCGAATAGGGAATGGAGACGTGTGTCGGAGAACGCCAGGTGACCAATCACTCTGAAGAGTAAGAAAACAGGCCAATGAATGCCAAATGAATTGGCGGAGCTCAGCTCCACAACTTCCAGTGATTAGCCATTAGCTGGCTATATGAGCTATAAGCGAGCATTAGAATTTTTTGCCTACTGAAGAGCCAATCCCTCAGCTAACAGCTAGAGACCTATTCGGGGAACGTGGGTTACAGACGAAACCAGGACGTTCTCCATCGTGGGAACTTCAACGTGTGTCTGGTAACAGACTATGGGAGACTGTATGGAAAACGCCACAGCAGCTAAGCCCGTCACGCTCCTGATGTGAAGTTTGCCAAGCATAGCATGAGCGCACAAGCATCACCAAGAGTGCAACCTTCCAACGTCCCCTAGGCCCTTAATTACCATTACATAGGAATAATTAGAAGACGCAGATCCGGAGTCGTAATGTACTTTTACCTAGCTAATATAGACCTGGGAAATTTAAAATACGACAGTACGTTGGGAAAGCGTGCCAATCCCCAAAGGGGGAGAACGCTGCAGAGGCCACCTGCTACCCAAGAGGGCCGAGACTTGATGGCAATAAGAACATATGGACTAGCCCTATGTAGGGAGAGTGCTACATATGACAAGCTGGTTAGCGGGTAGGGAAGACACGGGTCCGCCTGGACAGAGGGAACACTCCATGGCTAATATTAGCATATGGGGTTGCCATGGGGACCGCGCATAGCTGGCACGAACCTCAGCGTGTGGGTAGACCAATTTGGGCGTACCAGATATCACACTGAGCCAGGCACTCGACTCCTCCGCTGAGTCAGGTGCTGTGGGCCTTGGAGGAGTTTTCTAGGGTTCGCCAGATGGGAAACTTACTAGCAGAATGAAAAAGGCGCATGTATCTCTGTGTTAGGGAGCATGGCAGAGCAAGCATTGTTAACACCGAGCTTAATTTCCTCCTGATTTATCGAGTTCACAGAGGAAGCCAGCTCCACTCGAAGATTATAAAATCTTGCGAATGTATTAGGTGTCACCCAACCCGCAGCTCTGCAGATATTTGTAAGAGAGGCACCACGTGCTAATGCCCAGGAGGAGGTGACACGTCTAGTAGAGTGTTCTCTCCCATTCGGGGGACCCGGCTCGCCCTGGCAATCATAAGCGAGGACGATGGCATCAACTATCCAACCTCTGTTTTGATACGCCACTTCCCTTCTGCCGACTACCATAACAGAAAAAGAGCTGTTCACAGATTTTGCATTCGTTCCACGTAAAGGAGCAAAGTGCAAACAGGATAAAGCAGTGAATAGGCTGGGTCTGCCTCCTCCAAAGGCAGCGCTTGCAGCTTCACCACCTGATCTCGAAATGGGGTGGTAGGAACCTTGGGCACATAGCCGGGCTGGGGTCTCAGGATAACGTGACAGTAGGCCGGCCCGAATTCCAGGCACGATTCGCTGACCAAAAGTGCCTCCAAATCCCTAACTCTCTTGAAAGATGCCAACGCGATTAGCAGAGCTGTCTTTATGGACAGAATTTTTAAGGATACCAAGTTGAGTGGCTTGAATGGATGTCCCTGCAGACCCACCAGAACTACAGAGAGATCCCAAGAGGGCATGGGGGGGTAGATTTAATCGCCGCGAGCCTCTGAGGATTCGGATGATTAGATTATGCTTCCCGAGCGTGTTGCTATCTACCGCGTCATGATAAGCAGAGATGGCAGACACATAAACCTTCAGTGTGGAGGGTGACAGCCTACGCTCCAGCTTATCCTGAAGGAAGGATAATACAATGCTAATCTGGCAAGTTCGGGGGTCTCACTGCTCACTGCTCAGTGAAAAGACTCCACTTCAGGGCATAGGCATGCCTCATAGAGAGTGCTCTAGCCTGAGTGATGGTGTTAACCACCGAAGCCGGTAAGTCACCTAAGTCTTTTGTGCTCCGTCTATAGACCACACGTGGACGTTCCAGAGATCTGGGCGTGGGTGCCAGAGGGTGCCCCGTCCCTGGGAAAGGAGATCCTCTCTCAGGGGAATGCGCCAGGGAGGGGCCGTCGCGAGAAGTGTGAGTTTGGGAACCCAGGTCCGGTTGGGCCAGAGAGACCTGCTCCTCGTCCTCCCTGACTTAGCACAGTGTCTGTGCAATTAGGCTCACTGGGGGAAACGCATATTTGCACATGCCCGGTGGCCAGCTGTGCGCCAGCGCATCCGTGCCGAGGAGGGCCTCGGTCAGGGAATAAAACAACTGGCAATGGGCGTTTTTGGGAGAAGCAAACAGGTCGACCTGGGCTTCCCCAAAGTGCTCCCATATCAGCTGGACCAAGCACGGGTGGAGTCTCCATTCTCCTCGGGATGCTAGCTGTCGGCTGCACGGTTGAGCTTGCCCGGAATATGAATGGCACGCAGCGAACTCAGCCGTGTGTGACTCCAGAGGAGCAGACGGCGAGCGAACTGAGACATGCAAGGGGAACGTATACACCCCATACGGTTAATATAAGCCACTGTTACCATGCTGTCCCTCCTGACCAGCTCGTGTTTCTGCTCTAAAACCAGTAAAAAGCAGCGGAGAGCGAGAAACACTGCCAACAGCTCTAAGCAATTGATATGCCAATGCAGGCGGGGTCCAGACCACAAACCCGCAGCTGCATGCTCATTGCACACGGCCCCCCAGACCGTGCTGGAGGCATCTGTCGATAAGACAACATGCCTGGACACTTGACCTAGGGCCACCCCGGCCCATAGAAAAGCAAGATCCATCCAGGGACTGAGGGTGCGGTGACACAGCGGAGTGATGAACACCTGGTGCATGCCCGCGCGCCATGTCCGTCTGGGGACCCGATCGTGAAGCCAGTGCTGAAGTAGTTTGATATGAAGCAGACCGAGCGGCATGACAGCGGCTGCGGATGCCATAAGCAAAGCGGATGTTGGAGTCACGGGAGGACACCCTTGGCAAAGAGCAGCGGAGGTGGATGGGGCAGCGGGGAGAGCAGTTTTTCGAGCCCGCTGATAGATGACCTCCCCCCATTGCCTTGGACTGCTCCTTCACCGCCGAGAACTCCTGGGTAAAGTCCCAGACGGTGTCGCCGAACAGGCCAGCCTTTGATATGAGAGCATTAAGATAGCAAGCTTTGCCAACATCTCTCATATCTCTCACTAATGTGGCCATCGTCTTCCCCAGGGCAAGAGCAGCCAATTTGGTGGTCATGAGAGCATAATCGGGTGCCTTGCAGAGCTCATGCATCAAGCATGGGGAAGAACCACCCTCCTGCAGCTCAGCCAACTCCGCTTGGTATCATTGATAGGTGGCCATCGCGTGCAGGCTGGATGCAGCCGGACCCGCAACGCTGTAGGCTCTGGCCGTGAGAGATAACCTGCACGCTTTGGAAGGGAGTTTGGGTGAACCTCTACAGGTGGAGGCGCCTTGCAGGCAAATATTGACTGCAACAGCGCAATCCACCTGAGGAATCGCCTCATATCCCCTGGCTGTATAAATAACTATTAACAAAGTATGAAAACACAATCATTAAGCACATTATACATATGCTCATAAGTAAAAAATACAGCATTTGTAGCTGTATTTATAAACTGCTTACTAACATCTATAAATGTGGAGTTAATGCTTAACAAATACATTTAAGAATTGACTATTTGCTAATGCTTAATAAATGATTCATAGTGTGCAGTTATTAGAAAATGTTACCAACTCCTGAGATAAAGATTGCTTAATAACAGATATTGAGAAACAACCCTGATCCACCAGGTTACGAACATCTCAACCAGCTATCCATTAAGTTAATTAATAAAAGAGCAGGTTGAACAAGCTACAAACCATAAAAATGCAGCTATTATCCAGATCTGGTTTCAGCTAGATTTTCTAGCGAGCTATGAGTGGTACCGCAGTCTCAGTCTGTGAATGCAATTATTCCAGCATTTGTATATTTGCACACAAGTGCTCTTCAGCACTGTTTAAGTAATTGCAATGTACATGATGATTGTGCTTAGAAGTAGCTTTTAAAAGAAACCCTTCGGATGTAATGCAATATCCTCCAGACATACAAGGTCAGAAAAATATAATATAATAGATTATGTATACACATATGGTGTGTTTTTGATTTGCTATTCATTTAACATATGCCAAATTAACATGTCCAAAAATAACAACTAAAAACAAACTTCAAATTTCTAAATAAGTGCTCAACATCTCTGTGATTTTATGTTCTGCGCATGTTGAAAATATAATTGTTCACTTACTCAGTGATCTCCTCTGTAACTGTATGTTCCACCTGTAGACGGGAGTTCACCTCGATGAAGTAGTGCTTTCCATGTTTGTCCACGAGGAACTCCACTGTGCCAGCATTCTCATAGCCTACCTATGGCAAAAATTGTAGAGTTGTAGTGTTACAACACAAATACAATTGGATTAGCCATTTGCTGTTTATGGAAGCCTTAAGTATTCTTAAAGGGATAATTCTCCCAAAACTGATTTTTTTTACTCATCCTCAGTTGGTTCCAAACCTTTATAAGTTTGTTTGTTTGATTTTTAACACTAAAGAAGACATTTTGAAGAAAGCTGAAAATCTGTAACCACTGATTGCCATTGTAGGAAAAAAACTAATACTATGGAAGTCAATGGTTACAGGTTTACAGCTTTCTTCAAAATATCATCTTTTATGTTTAACAGATGAAAGAAAGTAAATTCGATTGGAACAAGTGAGGGGTGAGTAAATGATGACTGAATATTACATTTCTTGTGAACTATACCTTTTAAAAACATTAGTCATTAAAACAATGGTTTTCAATTTTAATACTGATTCTAGATTTTCACCACTAGAGGCTGAGTATTCACAACAAACAAAGACATAGTTTAATAAAGCCATGTCTGAGTGTGGAATTATGGGATTTGTCATCTTTATTACTCCTGCAAAAATTATGTTCATGGATGAGCCAAAAGTATTCAAAATGTATCACGGTAGCACGGAGCTGCCAAGGTTTGTGTAGGGAAGAGGATGAGGACTCAATTGCAGAACAAAAAATGGGTTTATTAATAATAAAAATAAAATAAAAGGAAAAAACAAACTATCATGAGGGGGAAAACATTAACAAAACAAATAAACAAACAAACAAACTAGACATGGCAGGCTGGCAGGGATCAGGACTGGAAGACACGACTGGATAAGGCTATAAACGACGACGAACTGGCACAGGACAGCAAACATGAGGAGAATATAAGCAGAAATCATTAACACACAGACACAGGTGAACATAATGAACTGGGTTAACAAAGAGGGTGGGACTAGACAATAGACGGAAGAGCACATGACACACAAACACCACAAGCCATGTGCTCACATAAAAGACTAGAACACAACACCAAAGCGCGCGGCCACAATGTAAACACTGAGCCACGTGCTTAAACATCAACATAAAGAGATGCAAGACACAAGCACATGATAAATGAACACCTTACTGTGCGCTCACACATGCAACGTGCATGTTTCATCTCTGCACCGTCCGAAACTGAAACCAATGCTGAGAATGAAACACCACGCTGCCGACAGAACAAACACGAGTACAAGAGTGCGTGTCCCAAGCACAGCCAGACCTCGCGTGTCCGCATCAGGCAGGAAGGCGCACGGCCCTCGAGCCGAGCACAACACACAAGACATGACAGGACTAGTGTCTGGACTCTGCCACCAAAACAAGAATTAACAGGACTGGAGTGGCAGAATCCTGAGAGAAGCAGATTAAAGCTGAAAGCTATGGAAGCAAAACAAGACCGATGAAGCAATTCTATATTTCTATATATCGATATTTTAATGGAAAACTCGTTTATTATTAAATATTGTTTATTAATCAAACAAACATTTCTGTATTTGTCAAGCAGTCCGGAAATGTGTCCAAAAGCCTAGGCAAGAACAATGACTTTTCATGAAGCATTTGTGCATAAAGGTACCTTATGTATTATCCTTGCTCTTTTTTCTACTGTTGATGTGTTCCATGGATACAATATGACACATAAGTTCACAAGTTTCTTCCAAAGTCCCTACTTCAAGGGCTATCTTTGGATGTTAGTAGGCCAAAGAGATGCATACTTCTAGGAATAATTTGCCCTTTGATTACATTTTCAGGTGTGTTTAATTAGGGCTAGAGCTAAATTTTGCACCACAGTGGCCCTTCAGCACTGGAATTGCCAATCCTTGCTCTAAATGTAGCTGTGTTGTGCTTTGGAAGAAATCCAGTTAAATGTCTTGCTAAGTTAAGAAACACAGCTTCGCAGTATCCAATAAACAAAAGATGCTTTCTTTCAGAAACTAGAAGTAGCTGTAACAATGTAGGAGAATATTGTGTGAAAACTTTGGGAAAATAACAGTGAAGTTTGAGATCTTTATTTTCATGTGATGGCATCCCTAAGGGCTTCTGCTTGAACTCCCAGAGGAATGACAATTTAAACCCAACATGATGAGCTGAGATTTATTTTTTAAAAGCCCAAACTTTCTTTCTTAAATATCTCTAGAGTGTTGAAAATAAAACAAAAATAAAAACCTCAGCTGACTGGTTAATTCTGCTGAACAGCATGGTGCCATTGGAAAGAAGTAAAGAGGCTTCTGGTAAAAGCCATGAAATCAGCAGGACTGCTGGTCTTGAGACCAGCCAAAATCGCAACCCATGGAGTAGAAGATGTGCATGAAATATAGAGGTAGATTTCCAAGGTAAGATGAAGTCTCACATTAGGCATTAGAGACAGAAATACAAAGAGAGAGATACAAGAACCCTTGACTTCCAAGGCTTGCAGCTCTCTTCTCTTCTCTTTTTTATTTTCTCACAGTGTCTTTCATAAACATTCATTCAGGGATTGAAGATAATCCGCTGCCAAAACTCACTGTAATCTGATCCAATTTCTCTCTACAATTCAGCATTGCCATCTAATCCCACATTGCAATGAGCTTGCCAAAAGTAGACGCTCACCCACACAAACACAAACATACTGTACATACGCAAATATAATTTCAAACATAACTTTGTACTTATTGCAATGTTTACAACATTTATATTGGGGGAAATTTACACTAACAAAGAGGCTCTAAACTATAGGGATGCGAAAGTTAATTCATTCTTTTAGTCAGCTTAGTCCATTCACACACACGTGCACGCACACACCATGTCAATCCTGCCAGGGTGATTTGATGCTTTTTAATCTGAACCAACTGACCGTGAGAACAAGGTTCAAACTGATGTCAGCTAAACTACTAGAGGTTGAGACTGAAAAAAAAATCAATCAATCAACAAGAAACTGGATGAGTGAAAAAACAACAACGAATAAATCAATTAATAATGAACAAACAAGCAAAAAATTTGTATTTTTTTGTTATAGGAGCTTAAAAATAAACAAATTAATTGTAAAAATGAATTGATTAATTCATTAATTACATACACTGCAAACAATGCTGGGTTACACAAAATTCCTTCATGCTGGCACAACACAAATTGATTAAGTTAACTTAATTGTTTTTACAAATTTAAGGGGATTCAACATAAAACTATTAGGTTGTCCCAATAACAGTAAACACTTTAGAATTGTGTTTTTTCCAACTCATTTGAAATAATTAGTTTGAACAAACAGCAAAAGTAATTTTTGAGTGTAAAAGGATAACTGTCTATTAGTTTAGTAGTTTGGAGTTGATATTTACAAAACATTTTAATCTTGTCTTATTTATTTTTTTCGTTTGATCAAATAACAATTTAAGCCATCATAAATGGTCACATTACAATGTCACATACATTTATATTATATATCACAAGAACTTCATCACAAGTTGGGACAGTATGGAAAATGCAAATAAAAAGAAAGAAGTTATTTTTAAATTTACTTTGACTTGTATTTAATTACAGACAAGACAACAGCACATTATTTAATGTTCCTCATGATTTTTTATTATTTTTTTTAAACAAACACATTTTGATTCTTTGTTCTTGCGATGCATTTGTTCCTGCATCAACAATCTACCTGACTACTATTGCTGGCCATGTCTATTTCTAAATTACCACAGTATACCTATTGTAACGCCCGGAGGGTGGAGGATAACATGACGAGAGGGAGACGGAGGAACATTACAAAAACGGGTTTATTAACACTTACGGGAACGGATACAGGATATGGGAAGACAGGCAGACACAGGACCACACGAACCAAACGAAGCAAAATACCGGACAACGAAAGACACAGACGAAAGGATATAAATAGATGGGGGCTGATTAGACTAATGACACAAGAGGGATGAGTACAGGTGAGACAGATTAACAATGACGGTGGCGGGAGAAGGACAAAGAAAGCACATGACATAAACAAAGGATGACGCGGACGAACACTGACACCTATCTTGTGATGGCTACTTCTAGCAGGTAATATTTTAAAGCAAACCACAAAATAGTTTTTTTTAACATAATGAGCTCATTATACCAAAAATTGATCTCCAAAATCTTGATTGCCAAAATTTTGCAGGCAATTTGAGGCGGCCCTAAAGCAGATCTGTGTTTGCTTGGAATTCAGTGTCAAGATGCTATGCCGCATTAAACAGTTTGTGTAAAGGTTTGTGTAAATACTTATTTTTAAAAATGTATGCCGCTTTAGGTTTGTTTTCTATGCTGCCTTTGCTGTTTAAAGATGCCTATAGATGTAGAGAACAAATCAACTAGATAATCGTGTCATGGTTCACCAAGCACTGGTACTACTGGCAATCCGTCCAAGGGGAAAAAACAGGAATGCATACAGACAGTCTTTCTTCAGATGCTACAAACCTCCTTGACCCGTGAATGTGTCAGAAGACCTCCCTCTTTCTTTCTTCATTCACTAAAGCCAATTTCTTTCAGCCCACTATTGGATGTTTCTACAAGATACTTGTTTTCAGCTGAATTCAATAAACTTCTGCTGCCTCCCTTTACGGTGGAGTGTAAAATAGGCAGGTTATAAGAAGACTACCATAAGGAGAGGCTGGAAGAAGGGACAGATGGTGAAAAAAGTGGGGGTGAGGGAGAGAGAGAGACGTAATCAGTGTCTTTTGATGAGACGTGTTTGTGGTGACATGAGTGATTATAATCAGTTCTCAAGCGGCTGCTATGGTGACCATTCACCTAGAGATATGACCCAGATTATGGCGATGGGAAATGGTGAATGAGTTCAAAGATGAAGAACAGACACTTTCTGGCACAAACACAGGAAGAGAATAAACATAAGCGCAAAATCAGTATGGTTATCAGCACACATCATTGTTTGATGATCACCGTTGGTATGTCAGAGCTCCAGATGTGCTTAGACTCATCTCACTGCTTTAGTGACATCTAGAGAACACTTAATGTTATGAACTAAAGGAACTATTGATATTACTGAGTGTAAGCATAACATAAACAAGACAAGTTCAAATGAAATGCTTTAGTTTGATTGTCTGCTTTACTGATTATACATTTCATATTACAGTGTTTCTGAAATAAAGCAGATGGCAGATTGTCTGATCAGAATACATTCTGATAAGAAGCACTCGCACAAACATGGCCTTTCATGCAATACAGAGAACCTTCTGCTTGCTTTGTAGCTAAAACATAATTTTGGGAAAACCACAGTGGTCATTCATTCCTTCGATTAATCAAGCATTAAATTAAAGAAGGAAGAAATATGGTCTCCTTCATTAAAGAACAAAGACACTGATAGCTTTTCAGAATTATAAAAACAAGTGAGCCTGAACGATACTGTCTGTGAGTGAAAGAGTCAGTGAATAAGTAAAGGGAAGCATAACAGTGTGTACTTATGCAATTTTTTAACACTTTTTATCCCAATAATAAACTAAAATAAAATGTGAAGTGCCGATTCACTGAAAATACAAAGTTTTACTTTGTAAGACTTTTGCTTCCTTAAATTCCCAGATGATGAACCAAAAAAGACAAAACTTTAAAATGTTGGACATTCGATGTACTCAACTGTAATTGCAGAAGAACTCTATGAGATATATGAGTAGATTAGAGCCCTGTAGAGGCCTCAAATTTAGGACCTAGCCCTATGCCCTAGCTTTGGGCTGGCCCAAGATGCTTAGTCCCTTTATTAATCTTAATCTTGCTTTGAGGCTGTTGTGCCACCCATTGTGCCACCGCGTCGCCCGTCTGGCCCTTGTCCGACAGCTAATCAGAAATTGTTGCCTGAGCCCAACCTGTCTTTTTCCCATTCTCCCAGCTCAGTTTACATACTAACATTACATGATCCAGCTATTAAAAAAGTTTGTATTAAGTGGGAAAGTTATTTATTTAGCTAATTTAGTACTTAGTTAATTTGGAAGAATGTTAGATTTTTTTAAAAATTGTTAATGTATTTATTTACTTTTAAAATGACAATGACCGAGCTTACCAAGGCCGTTTGATCAGTTCAGCCGCATATCAAATCAACACTTGGAGTTAGCATGTTCTCCTCGTGTTGGCGTGGGTTTCCTCCGTGTGCTCCGGTTTTCCCCACAAGTCCAAAGACATGTGCTATAGGTGAATTGGGTAGGCTAAATTGTCCGTAGTGTATGAGTGTGAATGGGTGTGTATGGATGTTTACCAGTGATGGGTTGCAGCTGGAAGGGCATCCGCTGTGTAAAAACATATGCTGGATAAGTTGGTGGTTCATTCCGCTGTGGCGAGCCCATATTAATAAAGGGACTAAGCCG